>OU015497.1:175653926-175821419 GCA_907164885.2 Dolomedes plantarius
ATGTCGTCCACGAAAGGAATGTAGGAGCATTAGGGATTGAATGAAGGTGTGAAGTACATTGTTTTGTTATATGTGAAACTTTTATCCGCTATCTTCAGTAGAATCAGAATAATTTGTTTTTAATTGCATGGAGATGTACAAAGATTATAACTTTAAAGTTTTGGTGCATCATCTCGTATCGAATGCGCATAAACATGAAACGTAAATGTGCAAACTAACTTCAAAATTAAAAATAAAAGATTCTAAAAATTAAAACAAATATTTCCTACAGCCTAGCTATGCATTAAATCGAATATAATATATTTACATCAGTTTAATTTTCACAAAAAGGGACTGAATGAAGGTGTGAACTATATTGTTTTGTTATATGTGAAACTTTTACCCGCTATCTTCAGTAGAATGTATTTAACATTTACGAAATTTTAGTTGCAGATACGCAGACGTGTTGCCATTTAGGTTCCCTTTGAGAGTAATACTTCAATGTAAAAATGTGATTCTAACAACATATTTCTTCAATTTACTTTTATTTGGGAATGGCATGTAATTTTTATTTAAACAAGGGAATTCTTTAACAGATAGAATTCGTAACATATATTTCTTGTTTTTGGTCACATTCCGTTACATTTTGTGTTGATTATAGCATGAAAGGAGAGAGAGATAAACATAAAGTTTCAAATTGCTTTTATTTCAATTCAAAAGTTTAAAAAATATGTATTGTTTGATGAGTACTAACAAATTTAAATGACTGCAAATATTTTGAATAAATTTTTGAGATGGGAAATTTATTCTTGTCTATTGGATTTTATAATTTCTTTTAATGTATGTATTGTTTACCATATAGTCCAATACAAACTTCAACCTTTTAGTCGATCAATAAAGGAAAAACCAATTTTATGGGAGTCTGGTCCACTTTTCTGCTGTCCACTCACTACTCATATTATGTTTTATTCTTATAAAAAGTAATTTCCTTTTATGTCTCATCCTATGGTACAAATTGTCTTCTCCTATGGATAAAATGGACTAAAGTAATGCCAACGACTTATGTTTTCTTTATATGCATTTATGCGATAGTCAGAAGCTGTTAGCATTAAATATGGACTAAATATTTCACTATGCAGTAAATTAGGGTGTCAAACCATAGCGTGCTCACTGATGCTGGACGGTTGAGGAATATTACGAAAAGCAAATCATTTATAAAATAATGATTGTAAAAATGTAATTTAAAAATGTGAATGTATGTAAGACATGTTCACTATTTGTTTTCTGATTCATAAAAGAATAGGACGCTTTAAATGTACTTTTGAATCTAAATATGATTAATATATCCCCTGACGCTAAATAACAGTTTTGCTTATTTTATTTATTTATTTTTGCTTCGCAGAATGTAGAAAAAGGGGGGAATAGGATTTGGTTTGCAGCGCAACGGTCAACTTTTTTGTTACACGAGGGTTAATTAGACCGGGACCTACTGTTTAAAGCCAATTCCGAACGGCTACAACCGTCCATGCCAAGAGTGGGGATTCGAAACCGCAGACTATGATACCGAACGCCTGCGTCCTAGCCATTCGGGCATGTCCGGCCGAGTGGGATAGAGAATAAAGTATATTGATGATTTAAAAAAGAGTATATTAATGATAATACATTTGGAAATGTGGAACGCACAAAAAAGTTTGATTAAAACGTAAGTATTATCCATTTAAGACTTTTAATTGATGTTATCTGTTTTAGAAAAATCCTCGTATAATATACTGAATTTTCCGTTCCGCTTTATTACTCAGAATGAATGTTTTCAGCGAAAGCCTAGAGTTGATTCCATACATGTGACAGGTTTGTTACACGAAAAAAAAATTATCCTTAATGTACAAGTAAAGAAACATTAAATTAGTTAAAACATTGAATCGATCTCAAAATTAAACGATAACTCTGCCAACCTGCGAAACCTAGAAATATTAACCCAATACTGACATAGAATCTGTTAGAGTAACCAATCGATTTCGATGCAGCATCATTGGCAATTTAGTTCCATCATGAGAGTGTCATCTAGGTGGATAGCGAGTTGTTGCTGCTAATGACATATGGCCGGAATCTGTTAGAGTAACCAATCGATTTCGATGCAGCATCATTGGCAATTTAGTTCCATCATGAGAGTGTCATCTAGGTGGATAGCGAGTTGTTGCTGCTAATGACATATGGCCGGAAATATTCAAGATCTAGTCCGTATAGACTTTCCGCTCTCCGGAGTGCGGCTCCGGTTTACAAGAGTACATTAAAGTTCGGAGTCCGTCTTAGCTAGGTGCCACCTAAATTTATAACCGAGCAACCCCAGGAGCGACATCCCAGGGGATTGTACCCTCTCTCACCCTCACTAACCTCCTAGACAGATTCCCTGGTCTATGAATTTAACGTGCCCATATCCAGCCTAGACACGAAGGTATTTAATGGAGCTTGTCGGGATTTGATAGACCATCCTTGACCTCTAAAGCCGAAGCGTTACAACTTTGCTGCCTCGGTCCTGCTTTTATTGTGCAAACACCGGCAAACTAATACTTCAGACATATTTTACCTCAAATATGCTGGTAGGCAATGCTTAATTCCCTCAGTCAAGCATGCTAACATTACGTTGTTATGTTATCACAGAATAATGCAAGCCTCCCCGTTTTGATACATATCAAAGTTACTTAACGCACCAGTGAAGCAAAACTTTATGGTTACACTAGTAAATTATTTAAAAATTAGTAAATAATCGGAGAATTGAGAAAACAGCTAAACTCTTTAAAGAGCTACACCTCCAGAGAAATGTCAGAGGTTAGGTTTTATCTTTTGAAAATAATAATTAAAAAAAATAAAGATGACCACAGCTGTTAATGAACTTGATAGCAGACAAAAAATATTACGTAAAATATTCTATTAAGCTTCTAATGGATAATTATTGTAATTCATATTTTGAAAACCCTCTGCACTCTGCCAAAGGTTATGACGTAAGCGAAATTAATTGAGTAATCAATCTAATAATTAATGTAACCATATTTGGTATAAATCTTAGTGTTTCTATTCACTTTGTTAAAATGCATATTTAACTAATTATGAGAAAATTAAGTAATTTATCTGATACTTGTCAGAGAATGATATATAAATATATTGTATATATACCGGGTGCATCATAAATTCGTGCAAAGTTCAAAAATTCATTAAAAAAGAAGTAAGGCTCGGAAAAGTTTTCTGTTTGCGCCAATAAGATCATGGGGACATTGGATTTTTTTCCATGTAAAAAAAAATTGTTTCCAAAAGTAACCGAAAGGGGGCGCTCACACGACATACTGATATATTTTATGCAAATCAGGCAAACTGAAACAGAAAATCAAACAAATCACAATAACATGAGACTGTGAATTTATTTTAAAGTAACAGATGTTCAACTTTACTACCAGCACAAGGTAATAGGCAAGAAAGCCGCGTCACGAAGCCCATTACAGCGGATTGTAGCATCGATGGCAGCGACTGTTTGTCGAATGACATTTTTCAGTTCCACCAAAGTGGTTGGAGAGCTCCGGTATACATGAGATTTTAAGTATACCCCAACTAAAAATTTGACGGGCTCAAGCCTGGTGATCATGAGGGCCACTGAACCTTACAACCGCGACTTATAGAACTCGGTCTTCAGTGAAAGATTCCAACAGGAACGTCTTGATATCACGTGAAATGTGGGGCGGGGCATCATCCTGCATTAAGGTGACAACAGGTTACCCATGTCTTTCCTGCAATGCAGGCTTAACGTGGTCATGCAAAAGCGCCCTCTTTCGGTTACTTTTGGAAACTATTTTTTTTTTTACATGGAAAAAAAAATCCAATGTCCCTCTGATCCTATTCACTCAAACAGAAAATTTTTCCAAGCATTATTTCTTTTATTACGAATTTTTGAACTTTGCACGAATTTATGACGCACCCGGTATATATATATATATATATATATATATATATATATATATATATATATATATATAAGATATATTACAGAATTATACACAGCTTGATACATTAAATTGAATTATTAATGCATTCTCTCAAATCGTAAGTATGAAGAAAAATATTTTAAATGTTTTTTAAGAGAAAAAAGACAAAATAAATTTAATGATATCTTCCTCAAACCACTGGAAGTTGATTTTTAAAATAATAACTCTGATATGAATTGGCATTTCTTCCGGCTTTATTAACAAATTTTATAAAAGAATACATCCACAAAAAGCAAGTTTAAAGATTCCATAATGAGGAAGTAAAAAATTAGAACTTTATTATGCATTAAGCAGAGTTTTAAACATTTTTGTTAATAATGCACATTTCTTTCGGCATAAACATTTTTTTTTCTACGTCGAATGCATAGATTTAGAATTCCCACATTAGTTATTATTCTTACATCTTGCATTCATTACACGTCTCATAAATTTTGACACATTTCAGGCAGAGTAATAATCAATTTCAGGGGACTTTGCTTAAATTTTTTAATGTTCAGTAATTTATCCGAGCTTTTTCAAGCGGTGAAGAAATATGAATTATGTTAGGCAGTATGTGAGAAGGAAAAAAAAGTAAATGGAAGAAATGAATGATACTACTTTTGTTTTATAATAAATAAAAACTACAAACAAGTATTTAAGTTATGTGTCTGTATTTTTTTAGCTATACAGAAGACAGGAATGCATCTCTTGAAACTTTGACGTATTGAATGCTCAATAATCTTTGACTAATATTTTAGTTAGAAGAATATTTCTTTCGAGAAAAGTACATAGAGAAAAACTTTTTTTTTAATGACAAAAAATATACGATACAATGATATAAAAATATTCCGATATCGTCTCATACTAAATCGTTATAAATAGATATAATACGATGAAAAACATAGAATGGTCAAAATAACCTGAAATGCGAAAATTTTTGTGTTCAATAGTAAGTAAACACAGGAAGACTTATAGTACTAATTGATGAATACAGTTTAAAATTTAGTACTTTTGTGAACTGTAGACAAGAGACTAGAACTATAATTTATTTGAGTTATATTAAATCGATAACAAATCGATAACAAAAACATACTATGGTCCAAATCCCCTGAAATGTGAAAATTTTTATATTCAATATTAAGTAAACGCAGAAAGTATTACTTATAACAGTGATTAAGGGTTACAGTTTAAAATTTAGTACTTGGGCGAACTGGACCTAAGACACTAGATTTATAATTACATAGAGTGAAATGTGTTAAGTCGAGATGCTTTTTTATGAAATTTTATAAAATATTGAAATATTTGATTCATGAAGAGATGAAGACTTGCTGTTATCAACTTTTTGGAGCTTTTTGAAGAATATTTTATATACAATTTATTGAATTAATTTTCTTCTGGGAATCCCCATTCCCTAAAATTATGGTGGACATACACGTGCAGGAAATCCGCAAGGAAAAAGTCTGCAGGATTTCCTTGAGGATTTCCTCACCTGAACCCAAACACACCCGCACATACATACACACAGCAAATGTTTTCCAATCGGGATTTTGGTGAAATGTTTTCCAAACGGGATTTTGACGACTGCACAGAACACCACCGGTCTCAAGCCCTCCCCCACATGCGATGGGGAAATCCTCAAGGTTTGGACTACGTCAGTGATTCTGAACCATTTTTCGTCACGGTAAATTCTTAATAATTTAGAAACTTGGCGGCACACGAACAATAAGATAAATATAAAAGAATTTTACTTGGATAATTGATGGATATACCTATATAATATTATGTAAAAATAGCATGCGAAATAATTTTCATTGAAATATGAAAGGAAATTGCATTTCAATGTAAACAAAATATCAATTTAACTACAAATTACATTTATTGCGAAATTTAAGCTTGTTGTTTTTTGATAACTTCACTTATATATATATATATATATATATATATATGTATATATATGTATATATATATATTTATATATATATATATATATATATATATATATATATATATATATATATATATATATATATATATATATATGTATATTTATATATATATATATATATATATATATATATATATATATATATATGTATATTTATATATATATATATATATATATATATATATATATATATATATATATATATATTTATTTATATATTAGGGTAACTCTAGGATAGATGGCCATAGTTTTAAAGATTGAAATAAAAATTCTTAGAATGCAATCACAAGAAATATTTATGAATATTTAAAATTCTTATACATATACTCATCATATTTTTGGCAAAATATAATTAAACATTGAGAAGAAAAAGTGGGAAACATAGTTTCTAATTAAAATGGCAGATGGCGATCTCTCCTTCAAGCCGAGGAGAGATGGCTATCCAATGCAAAAAAGAAAAAGTGAAATTAAAATGGAAAAAAAAACACATTTCATATAGTTAATCATGAAAAACATATATCAATTTGCAAAAATGCAATTATATCACGGAAAATGAGTGAATAAAATTCGAATAAACAACATTTGAAGTATAATTTCAAACCTTCACTTTTCGTAAAATTTTAACACATTTTTGGCAAAGGTCTTGATAGTTTGTACACGTTTCAAGGAATCAATTCAGGCACCTTATGCATTTTATCCAGCCGTCCTTTTGGTTGTGGTATTGTATTGTTCTCCACAACCAACACAGTGATCCTCATCAAATTCTATTCCCTCGGAATCTGTAGAATCTGATAATTTCAAACCTATTTAATATTCTTCGCTACTGAAAGTGTCGTGTTTTTGTTTGTTGTCACTTGTATCATTAAAACAGTGCTTTATATCAAATTTTTGGCAAATTCAAAAGAGAGAATTCTCACATCATCTCTAGTAAATGGGAATCCTTGTTTCTGCATTCGTCTAATCTGTTTTACTAATATTTCTTCGTTTTCTTTTCCAAACATCGGACCAGGACCCATGCTGTTTTTATTGGAATTATTGGTCTTCTATCGGCGCTCCAAAATCTTGCGGGGAATGTGAAATACTACAAATGCTCATTTTACCAATTATGATCCCGTTTTCACAGCCTCCATTGCCTTAGACAAATCATTTTGACTCTAGGTCCCTCGGTTTGATTGCGGCTTTCTTATGTATTTATTTGGCATCTTGAAAAACTGGAAAAAAATCGTTGAGCATATTATACAGTATTATTATTATTATTATTGAAATATTTATATTAGTTAAAATTGAAACAATTATATCCATTAATATAATTATAAACATAAAAATTATATAATTATTTTAAATAAACATAAAACTTATATAATTATATTTAATTAAAATCCTCACTCCGTATAAATTTGAAATATTGATTAAAGGTGGTCATCTCTCCTCGATTTTATGAGGCCATCTATCCTGAAATTGAAGGACAGATGTCCACCCAATTAAAGCGTCACTCCGCCATTGTACGTCTTTGTTTTAGGCTTTGAAACAAAGATTGGATTATATACCTGCCTTAAAAGTCCGTAAAGTAAAAAAAAAACCGTAACGTACGTATTGAAAAACATTCATATACCTAAATAAACAAAAAATATTCAACCATTTACTTAAATATACATTAAAATTTCACTTTCTTTTTATAATCGGAGGAACACAGCTGTACCTTGAAAGCTGTACCTTGAAATGAATGAACTCGTTGAACATTTCCTACGAAAAAAGTTTAAACTGTCATTTATGATCAAGTTTTGGAAATACAGTGGAATCTCGATCTATCGTTTTTCAAGGGACCGATTGAAATGAACGATAAATGCGGGAAAACGATAGATGCGGAAACATAACAAAGCAATATGATCGTTGGAACTGAATAAAATGAACGGTACATACGGGAAAACGATGGATCCGAAAACGATCGATCGAGATTCCACTGTATTTAGATTGGACATCTCTCCTCTATGGCCATCTATCCTAGATTTACCCTATATAAAATGATATTGCTACTCTCATTTCGTGATCCAGATTTAAAAGTCCAGATTGATTTATTATCGATTTAAATACTTGTCTGATTACCCTTCATATAAAAAATGCGTTTAATATGGTGCGATTGAGTAGAATTAAGGAAGAAAAGAGGAGGGTTAAAGTGTACAAACAGCTCCAAGACATGATAATGGATTACTTAAATAACCGAGTTGTAAGGATGAAAAACAATACTGAATGGAATCATAATATAGGCGTGCCGCAAGGATCTTCGTTGGGACCAATACTATGGCTGCTAATCATTAACGAACTACTGGACAAAACTTCTGAAGATGGGATTAAAATTCAAGCCTTTGCTGATGATGTTGTCATCATTATTAGAAGTCGAGTAATTTACAGATTTACCGAGCTGACAAACAACGTTTTGGAAGATTGTGCAGGATGGGCACAGAAAAAATATTATGGATTTTAGTGTAGAAAAATCAAATTATATCATCATACAGTATAAAGGTGAGGTTACGAGGAAACCGACTATAAAATTAAAGAATAAAAATATTAGATACAGCGACGCATTGAAATATCTGGGTGTATATATCGATGAAAACTTGAATTGTATTAAACATATAACCATCACAAGAGAAAAAACTCTTACGTTCATTTATGGTATTAACAGAATTTATAAAAGGGTTTTGGGCCTTAAGGGTGAAAATATTAAAGAGCTATATTTAAGACTTGTGGAAAAGATTTTGTGACATGGATCTCAGGCCTCGTATGATGATAAGACTGATGAATACCAAGTTACGACAGATGCAAAGGCCGTTCCTGCTAATGATAACAAAATGTTATCGCACCGTATCGACAGAGGCTCTAGGGATATTGGCGGGGTGTTTAACCCTTGATTTAAAAGCGAAAACGGATAAGTTGTGGTATAAGATCTATAATGATGGTGACGAGATATGGTTGGGGATTGAATCCTTCAATAGACAAACTTGTGAAGTAAAATCCATTGTTCTCAGGAGAATAAAGGATATAATAAGCTTTAATTGGTCTCATAGACTAGAACCCATTGCGAAGAATACATATTTTAAGGATGGTTCAAAGATTAACGGAAAAGTTGTGTCGGCCTTTATTAGGTATCATGAGAGTCATAAGATCTACACCAAACGGAGAAGAAACCCTCATAACGCAACATCATACAGTGCTGAGGTGACGGCCATTTCTATGGTAATAGACGATGCTAGGGAAAAAGGTCTAAGTGAAATTGACATCTTTAGCGATTCGAGGAGTGCTTTGCAGGCGCTTGGTACCTTAGAATAGAAGTGTGAGATTATTAAGGAATTGAAACACAAGATCAAAAATAATGGTGTGATCGTGCATTTCCACTGGATAAAAGCAAATATCGGGATCAGACAGAATGAGGAAGTCGACACTGCGGCTAAAGAAGCCACGGAACTGGACATAATTGAAGGTACCTACAAAATGATCATGCAACAAGTAAAGGCAAAGATTAAGACATATCAAATGGAAATCTGGCAAGAAAGGTGGGCCGATAGTGAATTGGGGAGGCCGGTTTATAAAATCTACCCTCAGGTTTCCTTAGAAAGATTGATATCGAATTTTTATATTAATCGGGCTATCACTCAACATGAAAGCATGGGCTCATATCAAAGAAGATTTTTTGGTAAGAGTGATATCTGTGCGTTCGGAGAGGTCCAGAAAATAGATCATTGTTTATTTAATTGTGTAACATGGAGAGATTTGCGATCGACTTTACCGAGGGAAATTACTGAATGATAACCACATAAATTCTATAATGACTAATATTGTAGAAAATTCATTTTGGCTGTGATGAAAGACCTTATGGACTTTCATTACCACTTTTTGGGTCATTGATAATTTTGTTATTTGTTTGTGTCGGTTT
Source organism: Dolomedes plantarius (assembly GCA_907164885.2). NCBI lineage: Eukaryota > Metazoa > Arthropoda > Arachnida > Araneae > Dolomedidae > Dolomedes > Dolomedes plantarius. Next base: position 175,663,792 of record OU015497.1, read on the forward strand.
ATATAATTAATTGTTTATCATAGCATGTATTTATTTTCTATTGTATAGTCCTGGTCCAGCTGATTGCCGTTGCGAAATTTGTCGTCTCTCAAAATCAACCGTATACCTTCGGGAATGACGGATTATCTTTTGTACTTAAAAGTCCAGAACTGTAACAGTCCATAGTTACCTGTCGCCAGTCCAGACCTGTAACAGTCATGCACATTGGTTCACTCAGTTCCCGCTAGGAAGGTAGGACTGATTACTTGTCTGAATTCGAATACTATGGATATTCGCAATGGTGGCACACTTCAAGAATCTCGCGGTGCACCGAAGTGCCGCAGCACAGTGGTTGAAATTTACTGGACTACGTAGTCAAAATCTGAAGGATTTCCTCTACGTGTATGACTACCTTAAGTATGATTACAAAATATTCAAGGGTTCAGAGAAAAGGAGCTGTTAACATTTTTACGTCTTTTTGCGTGATGTTTAATATTTTAACACGGGGTAGGTATATTAATTCCTTACAAGTTTCCGTAACTAGTATCTGCTCTGTGTTACTGGCGATGTACATTGGAAGAATGCATGAGCCTACGGGATGACAATTTTGGAGTTGGTACGAAAAATGTTTAGTTAGCAACGAAGAAAAATTCGGCCTCCATTGTTGTGCTCATGATATAAACAGGAACCACTGCTCTTCGCCCTAAAATCTTCAGTGGTTAGGATTTATCCGGCCAGGGGGCTTCAGTAACATCAAGAACCAAAATAGTACATTACATATGACAACAATAACTGTAAAAATTATACAGTTATTGTAGTTGCATTAAGTCAATACGTTCTTAAGTTTTCGTGCTTACGGATTGACATAAAATATTTATCCCCGTTTAATTCCTTACTTTTATTTAATGAAAAGTTTTGTTCGGATTGCTATTCAACTAAAGAAATTTCTCTACGTGTTACATAATAAACCAGGGGTGACCGATGTAAAAGCTTTTTGGGAATGTCTACATATTTCAAAGAGCCAAAATTAGAAAAAAATGATAGTTTTGATGTGAAAGAAATTTTAAGCTGTTTTTTTCTATTGTTTATATAAAAAAAAATACCATACCGAATTATTAGAAAATTTATTAATCTAAATTCTTCAATGGTTGTAATGGCTTAAATAATATTTTTAAAAAATTATTTTGTCATATTATTAAAATCTGGCACATATTGAGTTGTTGCAGCTCGTGGCTATTCAATCAAACGTTGATTCGTCAACATTGTACGTTGTTCATTTGTTTGTCAAACTAAATGTAGATTAAAATGATTCACAGCTATAAGTTGTGCTTAAAAATAGGGTTATTCCACAAACCGATCACTTCAATTTCAGGTATTTTGATTATGACACAAATTTGTGAAAATAGCACCTAAGGATATGATAAAGAACTGTGTTTTGGCCAACCCCGTTGTGCACATTGTAAAAAAAGACAAACTCAAAAATAAAAATGTTTCATTTTGAAAGAAAAATTACTTCAGATATTGCCGTAGAGATTTGCAGTAGAATTAAATGCAGTTAAACTTCTCTACGGTGACCAGTAATAGTGTTCCGAAAAAAAGCGACCATTTCGAGGGGTTTTCATTATATATATATATATATATATATATATATATATATATGTATGTATGTGTGTGTGTGTGTGTTAGTTACAATCAATGTCCGAAGTGTAGTCAATTCACGAAATGACTGGCTACTTCTATGATAGGCTAAGTCAATTGGCCAAAGCCCGAAGTTATCGAGAATTTACTACTATTTCAGAAGTTTAAATGTATGTGATTTGAATTTTCCATATTTTCATAAATAACGCCCACATAGTAGTTATCGCTCTGATCTGCCACTCAGGGGGCTTGGGTTCAAATCCCGAATAAGGCTTAGACGTTTTCGAGTCGTCCCCCTCATAGGGAGCAATGTTGGGTCACCTATAGGGTGGTCCCATAATAAAGTAGCCAGCAAAACTTCGCGGGTCTTCTGGGGCCAATGTTAGAGAAGTGCCTGTCACGTTGAAAAAAAAATGTTTTTATAACAATCCAACTCCATAAATTTTATTTTTCAAATCTGCATTAGATAATACTTACTTAGAATTTTGCATTTTTGAAGAATTAATTGAAAGGGGAAAAAAATCAGGTAGTCTCTTGCTTTAGAAGAGACTACCTGATTTTTTTACTCCGCGAGTATTAACGCAGTATCACTTATAGTTACCGCAAGTATCACTACCGCGAGTTATTAACGTAGGATCACTTATAGTTGCTTACCTCTTTTGTATGTATATATGTATGTATGTATTATGTATATATATACCTATATATATGTAGGTATGCATAATCATATGTAGGGGAACCGGGGGCAGAATGGGGTACGAAGTTGAAAATGTCTCTCTATTCTAAAAAGAACTAACTGCCGCTGCCGCAGCCGGCGCCGCCTTCGCTGTCAAAAGCTTGTCACGCTATCTCCTCCGAAACCGCTGGGGGTATGGGGTCGAGACCGATACCAATCGATGCAGAACAATGTGGGGAAGAAAGTAAGACATGTCTCATATTCGTCGGACTTTAAGTTTTTTTTTATGTTTTGTGGGAAAATATTGACTTTTTCATGTTCAGATTACGATAACTCGCCAAAAAAGGATCGTAGATTTTTTTTTTTTACAATCTAAGACTACAGACATTTCTCCTTCAAACAAGACCTTATTTGTTTAAAAATAATTTAAAACAGACTGATATTTTTATTAAAATTGAAAACCCTTTTTTTGGAAAAATTTATGCGTTTCGAGATATATAAATTCGATGCTCTCAGACTTATTATGTTACAAAGAAAATATTTATATCAACTGGAAGATGAAAGCTTTCTCATTCATATAAACTTCATTTCAAGTCTCTATCTTAAAATTTCGATTTTTAATTGAATTTTAAAGAAATACTTCAAAAAAATCTCATTCGTTTCCTTTGAAAGAAGATCCAATTTTTCACCCATTCATCCATTTCGCCGGGCTTCATCCATTTCGTCGGGAGGGGGGGGAGCTTCAACTGTAAACAAACGAATGACTCAATCGCTGTAAAAAACTATTGAGTCATTCATTCACTTGATTCACCAGAGGAGCGAGCGTAGCGAGGCTAGGGGCGAAGCCCCTAGTGTTTTAAAAATACAAAAGAGTTGATTAAGAGAGCTGCAAATTTTACTATGAATACATTATAATGTAATAATTACAAAAATACAATAATATTGTAAGAAAATAAAAGAACAATATTTTTTTTCCAATTTCAGAAAATTGTCATTTGCCCTGTTCTGCCCCGTGCTCGGGGCAGAACGGGGTGGTAAGGACAATTAATTTTAAAAACATATAAACTAGTGGATAATCAGAAAAAATAAGTTTTCCCTATATTTATTTAGTTTTAAGTGATTATAAATGTTTAATTAAGGTTACGGTTTTCATTGATTGTGTCCTTTTCTTAAGCCTATTCACAAAATTCACACACTAAGACAGCCTCATCATCTTCGCTATCTATTGCCGCACGGGAATTGTGTGCTCATTTTTTGCACATGGAACAAGCGACACAACCTTCAACTGACTGAGTAAAATTCACCGCAATATAAACAATCGCGGTCATAACAATCTCCAGAATTCTTTTTTTTTTCTTTTATCTTCAGGCATTTTCCCTGGTTTTTTCCATGCTTAATTTTATTCTCTTTCTTAAATATTTTTATTTTTGCTCTTTCTTCTTTAGCAAAGCTCTTTTCTTCATTTTCCTTAATAGCCGCTTCTAACTCTTTTTTCTATGGGGAATCTGTTAAGACAGCGGTCTTCCCCCTCTTCCCATTCGTCATTTTCGTGCTTTCTTTAACTTTTGGAATAGGCATTAGAATTTTAGCTGAAACATTAAATGAAGGGGCCCTGTTGTCAATTGTCATCCAAGAGCAGACAGGGGTGGCACAATTAGCGTCATCAAATCGGACCTTCTTAACCGGTGTGCCATCATTAGAGTTGGCTGAAACCTTACCAGCTTTATCATCCAACCTGGTATGCATGTGCTTTTAACCGGTGTGCTAGGCGAAGACAATTCCAATTGTTCAGCTCCGGATGTTATCACCTCTTCACTTGAAGGCCTACCAAGTCCGATGTCAGTTGTGTCCGCTTGGAGTAATTCTGCGTCGGTGAATGTGGATGGGTCAGTTAGCCATATTCCTGTAGCTTGGAAACCATTAATAGCAGTTTTCATTGTTGCGCTTTGGATAAGAGATGATCCAAAAAGCGTTGAAATTTGAAAGAGAGTTAAGTCGTTCCCTGGGTTGCTTCGTAGTCATTTTCAAAGCTCATTGCTGTAATGAAGACTTAAAGGCTTCATAAAAAGAACATCAAGTGGATGAAGTCTGTGAGAGCAATGTGGTGGTAGACATAGCAACGAAACGCCACTCTCCCTCGCGCAGCCTATAACCCCAACGTTCTTCGTTTGTGTTGAGTGACCATCTAATATAAGAAGAACCGGGAAGTCTTTTGATGCTTTTGAAAATTCCCCAAATTTTCGAAACCAAACAAGAAATAACTCAGCAGTCATTCATCCAGTGTTGTGCACCTCAACCCAACCTGCTTGTGGCAATAATAACTCAAATTCTTTCTGCTTCTTCTTTCAAGCAAAAATGAGCATCTGGGGCATGTAAGCTCCGCTTGCCTACATACAAATAAGGCAGGTTACTGTTTCGCCCCTATATGAGGATGTTAATGATCCGACTAGACGTTTCCCCTTGCAAGCTATGACCTTTGATTGGTTTGTAGGGTTCACTGAAATGTCCGTTTCATCGCAATTAAATATTTGAGAAGCCGTTAGTTTGTGCTTGTCGAGTAAGTTCGTTAGCAACGAAGAAAAACTATCGACAACTACTTTATTAAATTCCATGGCTCTTGCACCAGATGCTGCCCCGGCTTTGCGAACAGATAAAGTAGGATGTCTCTTAAGGAATCCATTGACCCGATCTTGCCCTGCGATTCTATTTTTAAATATATGACCAATGCCATTTCTTACTGCCAACTGATAAGCTCAGCTACGCAAGTCCTTCATTGTTAGACCGAATAACCTAGCCTCCATAGTTTTTAAGTAGTTAACGAGCACAAGTTCCTGCTCTTCTGCAAATACGTTTTTAAATTTTCCAGTCGTTTTATCGATCTTGTAGTCAGGGTATTATTTAACGAATCTTTCCAGAGTAGACTGGGGAACATCAAATTGGTTTGAAGCCTTCAAATACCGAAATTTTCCAGAAATAACCGCCTCGACAACATTGTTTATTGCCTCAGGAAACCATGAGTGCCTATTTGTTTTTTTTTCTTATAGTCTCGAACCATCTGAAATCGAAAGAAAAAATATGGGGCGTACCAAAAATGATCTCTTAGTTAAAAACATTGCGACGAACTATAGTTGTGATATAAACAAGTATGCATACCGTACCTTGGTTACAAAAACATCAAAAGGTACGATACAGGAGCCAAAAATCACACAGCGAAAATTGCACGCAACAATGCTCGAGAAAACTATACCAAAATGTCTGTCGAAGTTGAACAGCAATACGTTGGTCTAGTTCAGGGGTTCCCAAAGTGGGCGATATCGCCCCCTGGGGGGCGCTGGAACGATCCAGGGGGGCGGTAGCGTCCCTGGTGACATTTAGGGGGCGGTGAACGAAAAAAGGGGGCGGCGAAAGCATAAAGAAATAAGACAATTCTAAAACATTCCGAGGACACTGGACACAGAGTGTACGGGAAAGACCTAGGTGGGAAACAATCATGTATTGTGAGACTTGTTAAGTATCTAGTGACTTAGTTTCTATATTTGGTCTTATTTACAGCCCTGAGCATCTTGGGCAGTACCCCTAAATCTATTTTTTGCACGAAGAGGCCTCCCATTCCACGGAGTTTAACCACTTCCGGTCACTGATGATACCGCCTAATAAATCTTCTTTAAAGTTTAAACTGGACCGCTTTAACTATATCCGGACCATATGGGATTTGAGTACCGCTGATGCAAAAATAAAAAGTACTCTCGTAGGTCGACGGCTCCCGAAACCCATACGGTGAAGCGAGCGTTGCACAGTCCGTTTACTGACTGTACGACTGGCACCATCATTAAACTGGGTGGTAATTTGAGCTAATGTTTTGCTTCGCTGGCTACGTACAATACGCCTGAGCCGTCTCTCACCACGCACTGTCAAGGCTAATTGTCCTTTGCAGTTTGCCCGACAGGTAGTTTTTTTTCCCACCATCCATGCATTCTTGGTATACTCTTGACACTGTCGACCTTGAAAATCCTAGCTGCGTGACGGTTTCGGAAATTGAATGGCCCATGCGTCGCGCACATACGATTTTTCCGCGATCGAAGGCGTCTAAATCAGGCAGTTTACCCATACTGGCAATTCCAACAACTAATTCAGAACAACCACAGTACGCGCTATATATGCAGTTACCACAGCGCCCTCACTTGGGCATACATGATGCGCAGCGCTACACAATTTGCATAGGCTTTGCTATCCCTCATTCAGTGGCACTTCAGTGTATATATATATATATAGATAGATAGATGTATAATCCTTTACCGATATCGAAGGAGAGGCAAGTGAAATCTTAAAATACTTTTTCGCTGAGTATTTTCTGTATGGATCACATATAAACTAGTCTCCAATTAAGTTTTTGTGGATTTTCTTAATTTGGTTTTAAAGTACCCAGGGTTGTCCCAATTGGTCGGCAGATCTGTACTGTTCGTCCGGTGCCCAGGCCTATAAAAATGACATGCTCCGAACTTGGGAAATCAACCCTCGACTGTGTGTACAGGTTTTTTTACGTAGTGACCGGTCTTTAGTTTGGCAGGGCATATAGGCGAGAGCCGTGGTCACCGTAATAATTTCGAATTATTTGTTTTTAATTTTATTTTTCCTTTTTGTAATTTTTTTTCTATATCTAAGTGCAGAGAAGTGGAGAATACTGACATTTCGTGCAACTGCCGAAAATTTATAGTTACGCTATTCTATTTATATCTATCAAATCATCTGTGATAATTGTAAACTAAATTGTGCGTTAATAAGAAATAATTCTTTAAATAAGGGAAAATTTAATTAAGACTATTAACTCGTTTTAAAATTAATTAATCGCTTGAAATTGTAGTTTTATATTTTAGCGATGACGCCATCAAAATTAGTAGAATCTTTGAAAAAGTACATTCTGATAAGAAAGATAAAACCTGATCTTATATTTTAAAGCAATGAATTAAAATTTTGTGAAAAAGCCGACATTAGCAAAACTCTTCTCAGTAGAATCCAAAGGTTTTAACGATGGGTTGCGTACTTCATATAATATTTCTGAAATGATTTTTAAATTGGGAAAACCGCATACTATTGTGGACGAACTTATTCTACCGGCTATAACTGAAGTAATACGCACTATGCTACACAAGCTAGCTTCTGAAATTACAAAGAAAATTCGATTGAGCAGTAATACAGTCCAAAGAAGAATTGATGAAATGGATCAAGATGTTGAGAATTGACAGGGCATATAGGCGAGAGCCGTGGTCACCGTAATAATTTCGAATTATTTGTTTTTAATTTTATTTTTCCTTTTTGTAATTTTTTTTCTATATCTAAGTGCAGAGTTAGAAGTGGAGAATACTGACATTTCGTGCAACTGCCGAAAATTTATAGCATATTTTATTATTTTGTCCCAATTGGTCGGCAGATCTGTACTGTTCGTCCGGTGCCCAGGCCTATAAAATTGATATGCTCCGAACTTGGGAAATCAACCCTCGACTGTGTGTACAGGTTTTGCTACGTAGTGAAACCTAGCATTTAAAAACATCCAAGTCCGGTATTCAGCTTGGTGAGTCAACTTTGCCAAGAAATGAGGCCTTAATTTTAGCATAAGTGCAATTCATACAAGAAAAAATATGCGAAGAATTATTATTTAAAAAAAATTGCAAACTGATACCAAGGGGGAATCAATATTTCATGCATTGGAAGAGTTTTTCAAAGAAAAAGAAATCCCCCTCAGAAATGTCTTATCAGTTGCTGCTGATGGTGCTCCAGCGATGATAGGATGCTACAGGTTATTTTTTGCATATTTAAAAAGAGCGGTTCCGAATGTATTAACTGTGCATTGCGTCATTCATCGGAAACATTTAGTTTCCAAAAATCTGAATGAACGCCTTCATAGGTCATTACAGAATGTCGTTCAAGCAGTCAACAAAATCAGATGCAACGCATTGAATGACATATTGTTTGGACAACTTTGCATTGAAAACTGTGAAGAATTCAACTGCTTGCTGCTTCTTACAGAAGTTTGTTGGCTGTCAAAAGGTGCCTGTTTGGATCGATTTTATAAACTATTTGACTCTGCTAGAGTTCTTAGAAAACAAAGATGATAATTTACGAATCAACTTATCGATTCCAAAAATGACATAGCCAATTTGATAGACTTGTTTAGTAAATTCAATGACGCAAATCAAAAACACCAAGGCGATGAGCTGAATTTGATAAAATCAAAAACTGTGATTTCCGTTTTTATGTCAAAACTTCCACTGTACAAAACAGTTTTAGGAAGAGGGGAATTCAGCCAGTTTCCACATTTATCAGCAATAGAAAAACATGATGAAGACATGCTTATCTATTATCAGCACTTGAAGGCTCTCCATTCTGACTTCAACCAACGGTTTGAAGATATCATCAAAATGAACATACCCGATTGGGTTTTGGATCCTTTTTCAGGATCAAACTCAGAGGAATCTGTAAAATTACAAGAAGAACTAATAGAAGTATCAAAAAATGAAGAATTAAAATTAAAATTTAAACATAGCTTTCAACAGTCCTGGCTGCAAAAAAAGATACTAACACTTCACCCTGGATTATGAGCTGTGGTCTACAAAAATTCTTAATAGCGTTTCCTTCATCATATTTAGTGGAATGTGGGTTCAGTGCGGTCATAAATCTGTGAACTAAAAACAGAAACCGACTGCAAATTACTGATCGAGGTTATTTAAGAATGCTTCTGACTAAAATAGATCCGAATATAAATAAATTGATTGCTATGCACAAACCTTCATATTACTGTTATTTGTAATTTTTATCAAATGGTTATTATCCTTCGCCATCTTAATGTTTGGTGTGTAATGCGAATATAACTATTGTTGATTTTAAGAACTAATTTTACAGTTTCAAGCTTCAAGGTGTCTTATTTACAACAACATATTTCTTTACTATGTTCTATATAGGTAGAAAAACAGATACATAAAAGGCCGAAAATTTGTCATTGTATCACTGTTTACTCGCATAGAATGGAAAATTTCCAGGGGGGCGGTTAATAATTTTTTCTCTGAAAAGGGGGCGGTAGGTCAAATAAGTTTGGGAACCACTGGTCTAGTTGTACTTATTGTCGGTGGCTGGCAACACCTCCTTGACACCTAAAAACGTCGAACTTCATTCCTCCCCGAACCTCGTTCTACCCCGGGTTCCCCTATGTATGTCAAAATTTTGACGCATTTTGGTACTTTTCTGTTTATCTGTTTACTGTTTGCCCAAGCGATACAGACTGGGTTTGGCACGGTGCCAACATTATAACTCGCCACGACGGATGGTTTTAGCGTCTGAAATTTTGCTTTTCGGAGAACCGTTACAGAGGAACGTAATCCCACTTAAAATAAATAAATAAATAAATGAATATTCACAAGCACACATACAGTAGAAGAGAAATTTATGTTATTTTAAAGCTTTAAAAAAACTACGAATTTTATCAGTTAAAAAAAATTTGTTATTACTTTATTTTTCATAATGACGTTAGCGAAATATTATCTATATCCGTTGAAGCAGATGATTCAAAAAGAAGTAATAACTAAGTAATTGCTTCCATCGATCCTTTTTCCCAGGATTTTTCTCACTTGGGGGAACTAAACTTTAGACTCGATTAAATTATTAATGCATACAAATAGTCGATTACTTTTCTAAGAAATTTACAAGTGCATGTAAGAAATATCAACACATAACTTTTTTAAATATACATGTCTTTCACCAAAAGTAATCAGAAAATGTCTAATTAGCGTAATTTAGAAATTAAATTACAGTTTATAGCAGCTGAATTAAATTAGCCTTAAAATACTCTATTCTAAGATAAAAAATAACCAAACAAATTACAGTTTTCTATCAATTAGCTTTATTTTTCTTTAAATCACTTATACTAATGAATTTTTTAAGTTTGGATAAAAAATGACAGTAATATTTATTATAACCTAAAAAATTTCAGCACTTAAAATTTTGTGTTATACATTTGCTGGCAGCTGTTTTATAATTATCTTGACAGCGAAATCATACTCTGAATCACAAGTAATATGTGCTAAATTCATAATAGAATACCTCATGCATCTTGGCTGCAAAACTGTACCGCCAGACACAAACTTAATTGTAACGCATTAAAAACGTAACTAGAATTATATTACACATTCTGACTGAATTACACTGCAGTTAAATTAGACACCGGTTATTTGAAGCATTTACTTGTCATGTTTTATTGAAAAATTAACTAGGGAGAATGCAGTAGTAGACAGAGCAGGCACGCGGCTAACCTGCGCGAATTATTGATATATTTGAAATAATGAAAGTTTATTAAAATATTCTAAATTGCAAGCATTTCTGTGATATATTCAAAAGGACTCATAGTAAAAGACACCTTATAATTGAAAAGGGCCTAATATGTTGTTTTATGAATAAAAATGTAATGTAAGAATGAATAGTTTGTTCACAACCAGATGAAGTCTCCATAGTGCCGATGTTGTGAAAAAAAAAACTCTTTTCCAAGGCCACCCCTCATAACGGCCACTTTCTTTTTTGAATCATTGCTGGAATTTTTTTAATCATTACCATAAAGATTTACTGTACACACACACACACACACACACACACACACACACACACACACACACACACACACACACACACACATATATATATATATATATATATATATACACAGAGTGAAATCTCGGTTGACCGTTCCCCGAATCATCGTTTTCCCGTATGTGTCGTTTATTTCACCCACTCCCAACTATCAGATTGCTTTGTTATGTTCCCGCACCTATCGTTTCCCCGCATTTATCGTTCAGTACAGTCGGTCCCTTGAAAAACGATAGATCGAGACTTCACTGTATATATATATATATATTTGTGTCTGTGTATACATCATTTTATATGCATAAACATCGATGGAATGATTTCTAAGGTATAATATAAATTATAAATAAGTCACTATGCTAATTAAGTATTTTGACATTCAGATAATGTAACAAGCTTAATTTACAAAAAATGCTTATTTTTAAACCATTTTTTTTCAACGGGTTACGTAATTTCCCGATGATATTCGAGGATATGTACTGAGATTTTGTTGGCTGCTTTACTATAAGATCCTTATAACTGAACGTACATCACTTCTCAGGAAAGGTCAGCAGATGAATATCAATGCATTAGTCGGGATTTGAATCCGAGCCCAGACTATGCAACTTCACGCCGCTAACCACAATAGGATGTGGCCAGTTACCATTGCTAAATTAATGTAAATAAACACATGTGACTTATTCGTCAAGCATAATGGAAAAGTTGTACATAACAATATTTTCCTACTAAACTAGCCACAGCTGTGAATTTGAACCCAAGCGTATCCATAAATTTTGACAAAGTTTGACATATTTTGTCGCATATTCCTTTTTGAAATAACAAGTTTTACTAATTTGTTCCCGAGATTAACGGACGCGAATTTACAAATTTCATGCTAAAATTGATATCTATCTGGAGAACGGTAATTTTGCTTGCCCTGTACTCCACATAATTATGTGGTTTGAGTGCATTATGAGACACAATAAACGATGAGGTATTTAATTGCTTGTCATTTATACCTCGCGGTGGTTGTTACGAAAAGTAACCAGATACAGTATCCGGAAAGGGGGAAAATTACTGCATTTAAATGCAGTAAAATCATTCGGAGACCTACTTTATTTGATTCATGTCCTTTAAATGAAACCATAATTTGGTGTTCATAAAGTATGAATGGGGGATTAAGAACGCATTTAACGTTGTTGCAACAGAATCCGAAACGTTATTGGCTTATGAAGAGGGACGTCGTGAAACGCGTAACACATTTAAATTTAGCTTATAAGATATACGAACTGATTTAACAAACGGGGATTTGTAACATAATATAATTGCAAATTACATTTGACTGATACCAAAAATCAAATTTTATCTTTCCTCTAACATCTTTTGGTAAGAAAAAGAATAACTGTGTTCGTTTCGAAATTATAATTAGAAATGTTAGTTCGAAAAATTAAATATAAAATAATTACAGTTTGACGAATGCTTCAAGTCCCTGACCAGGATTCAAAAATTATAAATAATGGAACTTTAATAATTCCCTGCCAAAATAGAATTCTTCCCATGTATACTCTCTCTCTCTCACACACACACACATATATATATATATATATAAACAAGTAAGGACAAATAAAACTTGCTGCAATATTTTCTGTTAGTGTTTTCAGCAAGTTCGCATTCAATTTCTTTAAAAAATCCTAAAATATTTTGTGCAAATATGCAATACGTAGTAAACTGTATTTTAAGTGTGATCTTAAGTTAATATTTGATCTACAGTAAGACTCCATTGAAAGGCGGGAAAAATTGAAATATTAAAAAAAAAACATAAATCCTTTCGCAAAAAGAAATATAAGCTAGAAGCTAGAAGTATTCAGAAATACAGGTTAAAATCAGTTGTATTTCTGCGCTATATAAAATGGACTGTTTCTACGAAATAAAGTTTGAAAGTGTTTGTTAATGCTATGTTTATATGCCACAAAAATGACAGGAGTTTTCATTCAAAAAACTCATTTTTCTAAAAGACTCTAATAACATTCAAAATGACAGGATCATTGGGACAGTAATTCGGGGTATGTTTTAGATAAAATGTAGAATATTTTTTTTTAATTTTCCAAGATTTCGTATGTATTTTTATTTGATATCACTGGGATCGGCATTAGCAAAATATGTAACCGCCACTTCATCAAATATGAGTTAATATTAAACGGAGGAGTTGTTTAGAAAATGTTTTAAAAGCTCGTACGATCAACAGTACAGAAAGGTGTTATTTACAAGTTCTTATTTTTTTCCTTTTAACCGCATTAAAGGGTGTTTAGAAAAACAAATTCATCTCTCTTAATAAGGATGTGATATAATTAATCAGAAGCTCGTATGATAAATAAAGCAGAAACGGTGCTGTAGACTGATAATGTTATGAATGAAGATAATAATTGTTATAATGTGGCACTGCTACGGATAAAGATAATAATTGTTTGAATCCAATGGAAATTAAATTGATTACATTTCGTAATGGTGGATGAAGAACCAGCATAGAGTTGGGGGGGGGGGGGCTTTTAGAAAAACCATTTCATCTCTATTTATAAATATGTGATATGATTAATCAGAGGCTCATATGATAGACAAAGCAAAACTTTGCTCTGGAGTGATACTGTTGCTGATCAATATAATAATTGTTTGAATTTTATGCGAAATTTTCATTACACATCATAATGGTGGATGTAGAACAAGCACAGAGTTAAAGGGTTTCTAAAGAGAGATTTTGCCACACTTAATAAACATCGTTCAGAGGCTCGTATGATGAATAAAGCATAAATGTTGCTATGGAGTGATACTGTAACTGATCAAGATAATAACTGTTTAAATTTAACGCAAATTAAGTTGATATCAATTCATAATGATGGATAAAGGACCAGCATAATTCTTTGAACTTACTGACTCAGGTTTCTCCAGGACTGAATTGCGTAGACTTTAAATAAATAAGTTAAAAATTTTATCTCAGTAGAAAAAAGGAGGTAATAACACAGAAGATATTAATTAATTGCTCATTTGCTCTCTAAATCGGAAATTTTTGGAAAACATTATCATAAGTTATAGAAGCCGAAACAAAAAGGAAACTTGAGAGGAAGAACAGAAATCGAAAATCCAATATCGAATATCTTACTTGAAACTTTTACCAGTTTTGCAAATCATGAAAACTGAAATTATGTTTTGGTATGAAACCAAGAGTCATTAGTTCCCGTCACCAATTATGATTAGATCTTGTATATTATATCTATCTATCTATCTATCTATCTATCTATGTATATATATATATATATATATATATATATATATATATATATATATATATATATGTGTGTGTGTGTGTGTGTGTGTGTGTTAGTTAAACCTTAATTGAGACAATTTACAGGGGTCTTCGAAATAACTAATTTCTAACGTTAAAAGCCATGATTATTCAGAGTCAATCAGATTACACGCGTCTACGAATGCATAGACTATAGGAGTTATTAATAGAGTTGGATGGCCTTGGGAGGAATCAAGAAAGTAGAATCGCAGACATTCATTGCGTGGGGAGTTGTTTTGGAATTAGGACTGGGTTTCGAGCGAAAATTAATTGCAAACTCAGCAAAAGATCCTTCTGGAAATTTCGGCAGAATTCAGTGAACATGCGCGGTAAGGGTAGACGCCTTGAGGAACAATAGAGTTCAAACGCAGAGCCGGATTAGCATTTGGATTGACCGGTCACGCGTCGCGGGGTTGAGATGATTTCTTGGAAAATTAAATTATGTGCGGATTGAATTATATATATATATATATATATATATATATATATATATATATATATATATATATATATATATATATATATATATATATATATATATATATATATATACAGTCAAACCTCGCTAACTCGAGCCTCGATTTCGGGAATTTTTCGATATGTCGAAGAAAAAAAAAATTTCCTTCAAATTTCCTATACTCTCAATGTTAAAAAAAACCTTGCTTTGACGAACTTTTTTGGCTCATTCCTCGATAACTTGACTATTTTTCCATAAATAGAGAAGATGATTTTTTTAAAAGAAAAAAATATTATCCAAATAATAGAAATTTCCAAAAAATAGAAAAGCGATAAAAAAATTACAGTGGTAAAACCCTGCATAAACTGTTTAAATGAAGGGATAAAAAACGGAACATAACACAATGAAATCACTAGTTCTCTTGACCCCCCAAGATGGCAGTTGAAACTCTTGTTTATTGTTTCCTTATCTCTTTTCAGTCAGTTGACATGCATATGCAGTGACCATCCATCCTTTCTTTTATCTTTTGTCCTTTTATTCTCCAGTGTTACATTCTAAAGGGGCTGGGGTGGTTTTAATGAAACAGGAAATGAAGGAATGAACAAAAATCAAGAGGTGTGTGGCTTCCAAGAAGGATGTAGAATTTCTTATCATTGCAACAAGGGGTGAAAGGAAAAACTACACGTGTAAATGCATGCCTGTGCTGTCTCGCATTAAGTTAGTGCCGCTTCTGAAAAGGCTGAAAAGTTTCCTTTCCGTTTATCTTAGCCATTTTAGGAAAAATTAGAAATCGGTCGAAAATAACTTTTGGAGAAGGTGAGATCTTGAAAAGGTGATGCAAATCATCTGTTCAAAATGGCTAACAAACGAAAATTGAAACTATTGAGGTGAAGAAGCAAATTATCGATGAAGTTGAAAAAAGTTCGAAAAAGAAAAAGGAAATTGCAGAAGGAGTTTGGGATTCCAGGCAGCATATTATCAAAAATTTCAAAGAATAAAGCAATTATCCTAGAAAAATTCGATGACGATTTAGGCAACCGAGAGAAGCTCAAAACCAGTGAATTTCCCGATATGGAGAAGTACCTAATGATGTGGATTACGCAATGTAGTACTCAAAGCATTCCCATAGATGGACTTTTAATCAAAGATAAAGCGGAATCTTTTGCAAAAGAATTTGGTTATTTAAATTTCAAAGGCAGTAATGGTTGGTTTGAAAATTTAAAAAAAGAAACATTACATTTTTGAAAATGTGTGGTAAAAAGGGCTAGAAAGTGCATAGATGAAGAAGTGTGTGTAAAATTTAGAAAGATAGCTTGATACTGAAAGATTACGACGAAAAAGATGTGTTCAATAAGGATGAAACTGGACTTTAAATGCACTGCAGACAAAACCATGCATCTAAAGGGTGAAGCATGTCATGGAGGGAAGAGGAGTAAAGAACCCTTAACTTCATTCTTTTGCATGAATATGACTGAAACAGTGAAGTTAAAACCATTAATGAGATGGAAAAAAGACGAAGGTGTTTCAGCGAGATAAAGACTTTCATTTGGATTACGAAGCTAACCGAACAGCTTAGATGACATTTAACCTTTTTCAAAACTAGCGCAAGAATTTAAACAAAAAATGAAATCAGAAAAGCGGAAAATCATACTTTTTTTCATCGATAATTGCACGCGGCACAGTACCATACCTAAAATGGAAAACGTAAGAATTGAATTCCTCCCCCCCGAATACTACATCAAAACTTCAACCACTTGGCCAGGCCAGCATCCAAAGTTTCAAAGTAAAGTATCGTCAATAAGTGGTTAAAAAAATGTTGACAGAAATGGAAGGTGTTTTACCATCTGGTGTAAATATTCTACAAGCTATGCGAATAGCAGACAAAGCTTGGAACATTGTATCTTCCTGTACGATAATGAAAGACTGGTTTCATAAAAGATCATGAAACTACTCATATAAAATTAACATCGACCAACCTGCTGAAAACTGCGCCGACAATGATTGGAATCTATTATCCAGACTCATGCTCATCGATAACATGGAATTCATCAACTTTGTCGTCGTATATGATGCAGTAATGTAGTGTGTGGTCAGTGGGAGGACAATGACATCATCGCTCAAACGAAAGCTTCTTGTGTATTATCAGAAGAAGAGGAGGAAGAAATCTGCCATTTGCCATCAAACGTGACAAAACTACACTATTTGCAGTGGACACATTGAGGAGATATGTTGAAAGTCTTCCAAATATATCAGAGGTTACATTTAAAGTCATTGTCCTCTTAGAAAGTGTTATAGATAAAGTTTCATACTCTTCTCTGAAGCAAACAACAACTCAATATTTTTTTCAAATAATTTTGTAAATAGTGTTTAAAAAATAAATGAATTAATTTTTAAAAAGGTATGTAAAAAAGCTTTTTTTCTCTATTCTACTATTGGTAACGTGATTTTCGATAATTCGAATATTTTTGTCTCTATCTTCAAATTCGACATATATATATATATATATATATATATATATATATATATATATATATATATATATATATATATATATATATATATATATATATATATTAATAACTTAATGAACCAATATATAAAATCTCTTCAGACCTTTTTAAACGTCTTCGTAAATTTATGCTTTAAAACATAAACATTTGAGTTCAATCTAATTTAACATTTTCTATTGATTTATTATACGATTAAAGATCTTTTCGAAGCAATTATATTGAACTTAAAAACCATTAAACAACATTCATGAAGTATGATAAATTGTAATCATTGTTGACTACATAAAAACTTCTTTTCAAACATAAAATTCTCCAATTACTCCATAAAAAAATTTTCGGGGCGAACATACGTGTCAATACATATCTGTGTACATTTTGAAATTATTCAAAATATTTTATACCTCTTATGTAGTATTATTGATTATATTAGATGGAATAAGTTAAGTTTAGACTTATCTAAATGGTTCCCAAGAATTTACATTATTAATTGAATTGTATAATTTATGCTAAATAATTGAACACACGTCATCGCTTTTTTGGAGATTTTTTTCTAAAGAACTAGCTTAGAGGTTTCCAAAATTTTTTATATAAGTTCGTATATAATTTTTCGTATACAATTTCGTAATACATTTTCGTATATAATTTATAATACGTTTTATTTTTCTTTATTTCTATATAATTTGTGTAAACGTCCACAAATATACACAGAGTGGTCATAAAAAAAACTTTGCCGATATATGTACCACTAGCGGCTATTCCGTTCAACCGATCGAGATGAGATTTCAGTTATAGTTACTCAGAGGTATGTGCTCGAGATTATATTAACGGCAACCAAGTGGCGTTCACGGTTACGGTTATAGATACAGAAAATCGAAATTTTCGAATGGCAACGGCCACTTTTTCCCGTCGCAAAATGCTCAGCGCATGCATAAAACCTAAACAGAGTTGAAACGGTACGTGTATCACAAAAAATAAATTGGTTATGCAAGCACAAAAAACAGCTCTGCGAATGGCCAACAAAAACACGATAGGGGCGCACGGAAGAAATTTGCATATGACAGAGGTAAGCCACTAATCACTGATGACAACACAGATCGGACAAAAGAAAACTTTTATTTCGATTGCACATTTTTCACATAGGTGCCATCACAGGCCGTTCGCAGAGCTGTTTTTTGTGCGTGCATAACGCGTCCGTTTTTTGTGATACACGTACCGTTTCAAAGATTTTTAGGGATTTCGCATACGCTAACCATTTTGCGATGGTTTAAAGGTGGCCGTTGCCATTCGAAAATTTCTAGTTTCTGTATCTATAACCGTATCCGTCAGGGCCACTTGGCTGTTGTTCACCGAATTCCGAGTTCATACCTCTGAATAACTATATCTGAAATTTCATCTCGATCAGTTGAGCAGTACAACCACTAGAGGTCCATATATCGGCAAAGTCTTTTATGACCACCCTGTATATATATATATATATATATATATATATATATATATATATATATATATATATATATATATATATATACTTTTAACGGAACATAGAGTGAATTTATTATAGAACAAACCTTTTTTTCTATAATATAAAATTCTTCAGAATTAAGTCTTTTTAAATTGGAAATATCTGAAAATATTTTAATTTCCTACATAGCCCAGCATCTTAGATATATTATTTTTTATCAGAAAGGCTCTGCAACCACACGGAAGAATTACCAAAGCTATTTTTCCAGTTGGCCTACTTTTTTTAGAGTTCCACTTAAAGTTTATCTAAAACTTTCCAGATCATTTACTACATCATTCATTGTTGGATCATAAAATTTCAGTTTGCCGCTACCCCTCACATTTTATAATAAAAAAAACCTGTATCCTTTTAAAAAGTTTAGAATAATGCTTTAAATGACTTACTGTCGATTTATTTCAGCACGATAAAGACACATTTTAAGATTATGGGCTAACAGACGCAGTGGAATATTCAACAATAAATGTGAAAATTTCGGGACAATTTTATATCCTATATGTAACAGATATATTGCCTCTTTCGTATATTTGGTGTTTGTGTTTGGATTTCCGGTAAAATTACCAAGCATTTCATAGTTTGAAACCATGAAATGGTTACATAATAACATATCGTTATTTTCAAGGTTTACATTCATGTTTTCATAGATATTACTGCAATGTTGCCAAAATCCATATGCACTAACGTATGCACTTAATTAGTTTTTTCACTTGTAGTAGAGTTCTAGTAAAAAGAATTAATTATTTCTTAATACTTTTTCAAAAACTTTCAATAGACCCTTATAACTATTAAATGACCTTTCTTGAGCTTAAATAATCTGTTGAAATATATGTTACCATATTACACATTACGGATAATGAACATGTTTTTATAATAACAATTCATTTATTGTGAAAGAAAGAACTATACAATGTAGGAAATATTATATATCACATAATAAAAATTATATTTTGTTATAAAAAAAGGGGAAATTTGATGCATTTCTTTTTTTTAATAAAACGATAATTACGCATGACAAATACAAAATTTTATGAGAAATGCAAACTATTTCTCTCTCGCAGAGTTAAATTTATACGCATAAGCTTATTTGAACCCACAATTTTATAAATGTAGAAAAATTTTTCATCAGGAGGTTTAACTTTTATAAAGTACAATAATACGAAATTACTAAACCAAATGTTTAAATAAAACCAGTCCCAAACCATATAAAATGGGGAGATAAAAGAATAAAATTTATAACTGGGGTATTTGCATTGTAGAAACACGAACAAATCTCCTTTTCAAAGGAAATTAATGAATTTTATACGTACATTAATACGAAATTACTAAACCAAATGTGTAAATAAATCCAGTGCCAAACCATAAAAAAATGGGGGATAAAAGAATGAAATTTAAAACTGTGGTACTTGCATTGTAAAAACACAAACAAATCTCCTTTTCATAGGAGGTTAATGAATAAATAAGCGAAACTGAAATCCGAAATGTATAATCGTAGATTTATTAGATTTTAATTGAATTGAATTTGTCTTAAAATCATGTCGAAAAAACAAAATTAAGTGGAAAATCATAAAAAGTTCGGAAAAGTACAGTGACGTCACAGTGCATGTCTTTCCAAGCCATAGCGAAGATCCAGTCACCCGATAGGAAAAGTCACATCCAAATCACTGCGAAGAAGTCATAACTATTCGGTGTGGCGACCTTGTGATTTCTCTGGGAAGATAAACTAATTACATTGTTATAATCACTTTCTATGAAACTCCAGATGTCTAGATGAACTCAAACTGTTGAAATCACTCTGGTGAAGTCACAAAGAGACTTGATACTCTAGTCGAAATTCAGTCACGTCGTGATTCTGACCTGGGTAGTTGGTTACGGAGTCATTTTGAAGCGACTCCATTTGCTAATAAGCTCGCAGAATAAAGCGATGAATATAAAATTAAATACTTTCTTTTCAAACAGGGAATTGTTTTTTAGATATACGGTCCAAGTAAAAGAAACATTAAGTAGAATAGAAGGCAAAAGGGAAATAACTGTCCTCTCACATCTTAAAAGGGCACTGAAAGTTTTCAAACCTTGAAAAGAGAGACCAAAATTAAGCAATTTTTATTATTTGGGGCAGAAGTTTAACACACCAAATAAAAGACGCATTATGAAAAGAGTTGTATGTTCTGTCATGTTTTGGCACGATCAAGAAAGAGGAAACAGACCCATGCGTAACTTCATAAACCTTTTCTACATTTCAGTTGAACATCATGATTTCGATATCAACAATTTTCAAAATAATATTACACCGACACAGACACACACACACACACACACACACACACACACACACACACACATATATATATATATATATATATATATATATATATATATATATATATATAAATATATATATATATATATATATATATATATATATATATATATATATATATATATATATATATATATATATATATATATATATATATATATATATAATAACATCACCAGTTTAATTCTATTCCATTATTTCGTTGCTTTTGATCTTCTTTTTCCCGTTATATAACTAAATTCCACGTTCCTTCAGTATGTGCCTGGGCATATGGCACCACAAGGGGTCACGAGGTGAAAAGAAAATAATTTTCATTTGTGTGTTGGTGTGTGTTCGAACTGCGCACCTCTAAATTAAATCATGCAATGAGCTAGTCGCTATCCATTTTCTCTGTTTGTAAATATGTACATAGCTTCTACTCCTTTATATTTCGTATATGTTTAAGTATTAGATAAACTTAATGTGTTTAAAGTAAGAAAAATATTATTTCGATTAGATGAAATATATGATTTGGAGTTGATGTTAAACAAGACCGACTACCATGTCGAATGCCCGTTCTCCTATTTTTCGATATATATATATATATATATATATATAATATATATATATATATATATATATATATATATATATATATATATATATATATATATATATATATATATATATATATATATATATATATATATATATATATATATATATTCATGTATAGGGGTAGATGTATGGATACAATCATATAATTAGCTTTTTAATCTATAGGAAATTTATAAAATATATCTATTTGAAATTTAAAATTAAAAATCATCAAGACAGTTTATGTATAATGTGCATCCATTAATGTAAAATTTATCCCCTGGATACAAAGTAACTTGTTTGTTAAGAGATTTATTAATTGATTGGGAGCAAGAAACGATATTTTTGTTTCTAATCAGTATCAGAGATTTTATGTTTATTAACAACGAAAGGATTTTACTCGGATAATACAGAGAAAATATACACTAAGCTTCTAAACGGATTTTAGTTTATTCAACCATCTGTTTAGCTCTTCACAACAGCGTGCACAGTAATCCGGCACTCAGCTTTTAATAAAGCATTTGCACTTTCCCGAGATTAAGTAGTTAGATAAAATATCAATGACCTCTTTCTCGAATGCCATTGTTTAAAACTCAGCACAAACTTGAACCATGTAATTATGTACTGTATGTGAGCGAGCTGAAACCATAGTTCTCTTGAAAGTCATTAATTTTGACATGGAATAATTACGAACATCTAACAAATAAATTACCTAGCAAATAATTATGTCTCCTATTCCAACGTAGACTATGAGAAGAATATGTCTTATTACGGAATGATTAATTATGCGGTTCTCTGTGGTGGAATACTTTAATCAATGTATAAACCGGTTACTCTTTGACCTTATGTGAGGCACTAAAGTGATAGTTATTAAGTGTTGCGGGCTGAAATCTGAAAGAAACATGACGAAATTTTGACACGTTTCTCTGATGCGTGTTATCTGAGTTAAAAATTGTAAACTCCGAATTTTCAGGTCTATCAATAATGCTGTATTATGTAAGTTTGAGACTTACAAATTTTAATATAAACAACAAAGAGAAACACGTGTAACGGAATGTCCTTATGTAATGGAAAGAAATGATCATACAATTTTCAACCTTAAATCCATAAAATTTTAACAAAATGTTGCTTGTAATACGTATTGATGTACATTTGGAAGCATTTACACCTAAACGTACATTCACCCTTGTCATAAAACATATTGAAAGAAAATTTTTCGAATTCAGAGAATGAGGTTAAATATTTGATAGTAAGAATATATATCTGTGACTTCAAATAAAAGACATTGCGCTTAAACCGTTTGGGTAGATGCCTTTCGAAACCAGCGTATTTAAAGATGTATGTATGGCATTGATGACAAAATAAATTGTACATTCACTCCCTATAATACCTAACTACACTTTACACAATGGTAGGAGGATTTTTTGCGGGTTATGACGTCTCACGCCAATAAGACATCATTCGGAATCGGATCGAACGGTGAGCTTTCGGGTTTCTGAAGGTAACGTTGCCGAGCATAACTGTCTATGAATAAAACAGCTGCAGGTAGAACTTTCATAAAGTATTC
Organism: Dolomedes plantarius; assembly: GCA_907164885.2. Lineage (NCBI taxonomy): Eukaryota > Metazoa > Arthropoda > Arachnida > Araneae > Dolomedidae > Dolomedes > Dolomedes plantarius. Next base: position 175,686,972 of record OU015497.1, read on the forward strand.
AGCGGTTATGCCGTCACATGCCGATACGACGTCACTTGGAATTTTATGGGTGTGTTCTATGTTTTTTAACAATGGTCAATTATTGGTTATGTCGATTAGAAACTTTGCATATGTTGATTTGATGTAAGTATCAAAGCTGATTACAGTTTTTAAAATTTAAAGAAAAATGTGTGTGAAATGTATTCCTTTCCGAAAAATTAATATAATTAGAGTTTTATTATTTAAAATCCTTAGAGGTAGAAGAAGGGGGATTAAAAAATTGTGCTTGAAGTGTAAACCTAGCTTATGAAAATAATTATTAATTCCATCACAGATTCAATATTTAAATTACTCTGTAATTCCATGTACATTTGTAATACCTTCAGTATACTTATTTTATTTGAACAAGTTCAAACTCTCTTAGTTATTACATTTTTCTTTTGAGGATTTACGTTTTTCAAGAAATCAAAACATTTCTGCATTATGATCTGTCGTAATCAAATAAAGAAATGAAATTTGAAAATCTAATTTTCGTAAAATTTAATTAATAATGCTTCGATATTCTTTTTTCTTTTACTAAGATAGCATGCGACTCCAGAATAAATGATTAGAATTAAATACTTTCTAGTTTAAAACTGTGTTTCCCATTGCAGTTTCAGATACAGATATGTATTTCCCATTATAACTACAACTGTATTCATTTTCTAAGTTCTTATCTTAATTGAAAACCTATGGAGTGATATCCTAGTTATAAAAAATATATTAAAATAAGTTTTAAGCCTCATATAATGCATTTATTTTTGCGAAATTTCTCTCTCGAAAGTTTCAATTAATAATTCCTCTTATTGATAGTAACGTGAAAAAGAGAAATAATTCTACATTCACATTAAAAATGTAATCACAACTGAAGAAATATAAGCAACAAAATATAATTATTTTTCTCTCGTTTACTGTTTATCTGTTACATTGTTGTAGTTTAAGAAAGCGTCTTCTAGCTCGTTTCTAAAGTGATACAATATATTTTAAAATTACGTATAATTTCTATTCAAATCGAAGAAAGCACTTTAAATAAATTATAATAAACAAGACTGCTACAAATACTTGATTTTATTATAACTATCCATCTGAATTATTGTTAAAACCCTTTTAATAGACAGAATTACGGTCTTTCAGATCATATTAAATATAAAATCTATAATGGATATTAATTTTGAAACTCTTTATCTTTCGTGGGTATAAACTTTAAAAATTTACCAAGATTTCATTGAGAAACGGTTAATGATGATTCTCTATAACCACCAAACGTGAAACATATAAATAATAAAATACATTTTGATATAGATTTTCACATAATATCTGAGTATTAAAGTATATCTGATCAATATGGGTAAATTCACCTCCAACATTGATGAATATATTACAAATCTAGAAAGATGAAATGGTTCGGAATGACATCCTATAATGCGTTTGGGACGGAATATTGTCTGTCGTTGCTGAGAAGTTTCTTCCTACAAAATTCTTAGAAATAGTATTTTATATACAGGTAATATTTCTAATTTTGAAACACTTCACCTTTCTTTAACTTGAGCATAACGTTTAAAACATTTCATCATTTTTGGAGAGTTCAATGAGAAATAGAGGAATGATGATTCTCCATAACCATTAAATGTGCAGAGTAAAACTAGTAACAGACATTTTGATATATCTTTTCGTATTATGGTATCCAAATATTGAAAGCCGCATGCTGAAAATTATAGATTTCTTTGCCGTACAAGACGTTGCCCAGAGTACACCGAGTGGAGGTGGATCTATATCGTACCCCGAAGACATCACGACGATTTGAGGACTTCAATTGCTTCCAAAAGTTGGAGGTTTTTAGAGCAAATTACCATACATGGCGGGCTCTGCTATGAGGTGGTTGCAAATTTTAGACTCTATATACAGCATGGCTGTCTGGCTGGACAACTTTTTAAAATTGGTTTCTTTTCCGGACCCCTACTGTACCCTTTGTGAGGACCACGTCATTATGAATAACGACCATATTCTTTACAGCAGACAATAATATATATGTATATATATATACGTATATATCCAAATAGTAAGGTTCATCTGATGAATGTAGGTAAATTCAACTCACTAAGTGATGACAAATCAAAAAAGGTATCAACTTTTTAAAATTGTTTTCTTTCCGGACCCTTCTGTACCCTTTGTGAGGACGACGTCATTATGAATAACCTCCATATTCTTCCCAGCAAATATATATATATATATATATATATATATATATATATATATATATATATATATATATATATATATATATATTAGGGAGGGTCGTTTTTTACTTTTTTTTTTAAAATCGAAATCGCCTGTGGTGGGAAAAGCTGTGTATTGCTATAAAATGTTTGCAAAAATTTTTTTTTTAAATAAAATATATTTAGCCCCCCCCCCCCAGCAGCCCGGCCTTTGATGTTTCTCCAAAAATGTAAAAAAATGCATTTTTTATTTATTTTTTAATTTTTCAGTATCAAATATTTTAACCGCCTGTAGTGGAAATTGTTGCATAGTAAGACCCTTTGTTTGTGAAATTTTTTTTTAAAAATTAAAATATATTTAGTCAAAATTTTTGGTACTAAAAAAATTTAAAAATAAATAAAAAATGCTTTTATTTACGTTCTTGGAAAAACTTCAAGGGCCGGGCGGGGGGCCTAAATTTATTTTAATTTGAAAAAAAAATTTTTACAAATATTTGATAGCAATACACAGCTTTTCCCACCACAGGCGATTTCGATTTTTAAAAAAAAGTAAAAATCGACCCACCCTAATATATATATATATATATATATATATATATGCAAATAGTAAGGTTCATCTGATGAATGTAGGTAAATTCAACTCACTAAGTGACGACAAATCAAAAAAGGTGAAAATAATTGAAATTTCCTATAATGCATTTGGAAAGGAAAACTGTTTTTCGTTGTTTAAAAAAATTAATTTCTAGAAATCCTTAGAAATAGCATTTTATATAGAGCTAAAATTTCTAATTTTAAAACTCTTAACCTTTCTTAGGTGTAAGGTTTAAAGCATTTCATAATTTACCGACAGATTATTAAGAAATAGAAAAATGACGATGCTCCATAACCACAAAATGTTCAACGCCTAACTAATAACATATATTTTGATATGAATTTTCGTTTTAGGATATGCGAGTAGTAAAGTTCATCTTATGAAAGGGGGTAAAATAACCATACACATTTATGAATGCACGACAAATCAAAAATAGTGAAGATGATTGGAATAAAATCCTATAAAGCTTTTGAAAAGGAAAAAAATTCTATAGGTAAGAAAACTTTTGAATGCAAAATTAACGATGCAAATTCATAAAAGTTGATAAATTTGATTCGCGGATCTAGATATTTAGATATTTCAAAATGTTCACTCTTGTTTAATATCTCTCTCTCTCTCTCTCTCTCTCTATATATATATATATATATATATATATATATATATATATATATATATGTTACCGGCAAAGTATGAAACGCCGGCATTGTATATAATGCCGGACGTTTTTAGGCAAAGTATGAAATATGAGAATTATTACATACTTTCCCTACGCATTGTATATAATACCTAGGCATTCTATAGAATGACAAATGCTATTTAAGCAAAGTATGAAAAAAGTTTCTGATAAGGCTATTATATAAATGACGTGCATTCCTAAAAAATACAAATGTTATTCTGAAAAAATAATGAGTATACACAGCAAATCTGAAAAAATAATGAGAGTGCCGCAAAAAATTTTTTATTCAAAATACGTAAAGAAAAATGAAAGATGTGCAAAACAAAATTTGCCTTTCTTATTAAAGGAAACAAAATTTTCATATAAAAAATAAGAAATTAAAATTAACCTACTTGTTGAAACATGGTAGGCTTGAATGTTATTTTAAATTATATTTCATTGCATTTTTCACGGAAAGACATTTCATATTTTGGCCCTTTGTTTTACACATACATTTGACGAATCCTTGGCCGCTTCCACTGGACTGAGCGATTGCAACTGACCGGAGAGGAATTTCGTGGTCAGGAATATCTTCAATTCTAAGCAAGTTATTAGGGCATAAAATAAATTGTGATCTCGCATATAGTTGTTTTAAAATTCCCTCAGAAGGACCAAGTCGGTAGAAACCATCCTCTGTCACACACATTACAGCTGTCAATATATTGCGCGAATCACCTCGCCCCTTGTCGACGTCAGGAATAAGAACTCGCACAGTAGTTCGCAAAGATACAGTGGGAAATTTTTTTCCCGAATTCATTTTCATATTTTTGGCTTGTATTTCCAGACTGGTTTTAGATTTTACTTTACGTTCAATAGCCTTTTCAGGTTTGAAACAAAGGGTGCCCAAAATATCCATTTCATCATCTTTACTAGCATGGCCACAGAAGGTATGAATTTTTTGACGACACTTTTTGCATGCAGGTGCATCACTTGTTTCTTTTAAATACATACAACAGGTATCAGAAACAGAAATCTCTTCGGTAAGCATGTCTTCATCATGTTGGTTTAATCCACTATCGACTATAATCTCATCCATTTTTTTGAAACAGGATCTTTTTCTTGCATAATCTGATTAGTTTCACCTTTTTCGATTTCTATTACTTTTTCTAGCTGCTCCTCTGTATTTGTCTTTTAAAACATCGTCGGGTATAAAAGACATTGCAAACCCTACTTTAGGTTTGCAGCCAAAGAGAGCTTCGTATGATGTTCTTTTGATCCCAGAATAAGCTCTATTTTTCATAAATTGAACGAAACGCAGTACTTCACTCCAGCGGTTAGATTTGTTGTCCTGCATCCAAGTACAGAGCATATTTTTATATCTTGATTAGCTCTTTCGACACTACCCTGGCTTTGTGGCGAGGCTTCCCATGGAAGATCTTCAGTGCTGGCCTAAACTCCTTCAAGCTGGTCACCACATTATTGGCAAATTGCCTACCATTGTCAGACTGTAATAAAGATGGCGTTCCAAGCAACGAGAATATATCCACTAGGTTGTAGGCTACTTCTTCAGCTCTCTTTGACATTAGAGACTTGAATCACAAATTTTCTGAAATGATCTTGGTACACCATAATAAATTTGTATTCTCTATCTGGCTGATACTGAGAGTCAATAAGATCTACCTCAGAACGGAAATTAAATTCGGAAAAAATCATAGGTTTTACAACAATGCCCTTTTTAATACCTTTCTGTTTTTTTCTGGCAAGTTTCATAAAGGTGGATGTACAGTTTAATATCATGACGGGTAACGTTTTTGTATTTGGTTGAAAGTTCTTTCAACATTCTATCACGTCCTCCGTGTCCAATAGCCAAATGAGTTTCATGAAGTACGAGAAATAACTCAGAGTCCATGACGTAATACTGTATAGTACTGACGCCTTCTTTAACAGGATAAATGAGTTTACTTTTGTTTTCCACAATAATCACATCATAGCGATTCAGCAACCAATAGTCCCTGGGTTCCTTCTTAGTAGTCATTTTGGCTTTTTGTACATCATTTATTCTCTTCTGGTAAGTAGTTTCGGTTAAGAAAGAACTGTTTTTTGCAGCATTAACTCGAATTTTGGACAGTTTATCTTCGAATCGTTATTTTATGTCTATAGACCATGACTTCTTCTGCAACACTACTGCTTGCTCCTCCATTTTCAAGCAGCACAGTAAAAAACTAATTTGTTGTTGAACAAATTTAATTAAAATTGCGTATTTTGACACTCCCTAACAAACCGCAAGTGCAACTGTCAAATTCTGAGCCTGAGGCGAGCGTTAAAATTCAAGTGCCTTGCCACGTGATATTTGAAACGAATCTGGGATATATTTCATACTTTGCCGGTTTCTCATTTGGCGTTCTATAGAATGCCTAGGAAATGTGTGAAATATGAATCGTTTCATACATTGCCGGCTAGTTTTATGCATCATATACAATGCCTAGGCATTCTATAGAATGCCGGATTTCATACTTTGCCGGTAACAAATGTTATATATATATATATATACACACACACTCTGTCACAAAAAAATATATGCACCCAGAAGAAATTGAGCTACTATCACGAAACTTGGCAGGAATGTAGTCTGGTAAGAGGGATGCAAATAATTAAAATTTTGACGCCAAAGAGACAAGGGTAAGCGTGCTATATGCATATGAGAAGCGAAGCTGGGAGAGTTGAAAACCATGATTGCTCGTGCCATAGGATTATTCAAACAAATCTGTCGAATTGGATGGAAGGTATTGTGACTAGAGATGCCTCTGAGACGTAAACGGCGACAGTACGAACCATTGTCGGACTTTGAGAGGTGGCGTATAGTAGGACTCAGAGAAGCAAGATGGTCGTATAGCTGCCAGAGATGGATTTACTACTTACTGATTTGTAACGTTTTTCATGCCATATATTCTTAACCCATTAGTGCCTAGCGTCCTTTTAAAAGGACGCTTACATAATAAGCTCTAAATCATGGAATTTTTTATTTTTTTCGATCCAAATAGCAGAATATCATGATAAAGTGTTGTATTTCTTATTATCCATCAGTTCGTAGCACTACATTAATGTTCTATTTCTGCTTTGAGGGTCTAAAGTCAGAGTTAGTCGTTTTTTAGGTTTTCAAAAGAGTGTCACACAAAAAGTAAGTTTATTTTATTGTTTTTCAATATTACGAAAATATTTTATGCTGTTATCACAGTCAATAATCTTTTCTTAAATATGTATTTCTCAAAATTGTTAAAATTATTTTTTAACACTGTTATATTTTCTTTTGCGTAGCGTTCTATATATAGGACGCTAGGCACGAATGGGTACATGTTTTTCTGACCTGTTCCGCTATACGAATACGTCTTTTTTTCTCAATTTATTATGTTTTATTACCATAGAGAAAAGGAAATGCTATTTATTTTCAGAAAAATGATGTTATAAATTATTTTTATAAATAAAGATTATTGAGTATTCCTTATTTATCAAAATAATTTAAAAATAAATGTTCTGTTGATTAAGGAATGATTAAAAAAATTTCTTATTTAAGAGAAATATTAGCTTCTTGATAATGAAATGAACGTATTAACAAATTAGCCTCTTAAATACAAAAATTTTAATCAAAGGATGTGTTCTGTATTTAGTGATTTTAAAAAATAAAGAAAAATTACGAAGTACATAAGTAATTGTCTGGATTTTTTAAAAATATGTGTATTTTAAATGTCTATAATTTAATAAATTTTAAGAATTTTGTCTTTTAATCCAAATTATATTTGATCTAAATATACTGAAATGAGCAATCGATAAGTTTTAAAGCTCTTATTTATATTTTTGTTTTTATTTTAAGTTTGACTGTGGAGAGGCATTAGCTTTAATGGCAAAGTTATCTGATAATGATACATTCCATGAAGCGGATATTTATTTGGACCAACGATCTAACGAAGTTACCGATGACTGGCACTATACGGGTTAATAGAACTAAAAAATGTCCACTTGGAGATGTTAAATCTGTTAAAAAGAAGAGTAGGGAAAGTTTTGATTTTCAGAACAGCAAAAATTTTAAAATGGTTCGGTGGAATGACAATAGTGTCGTTACTTTGACGTCTAACCAATATGGTATTGAACCTGTAGCTCAGGCCAAACGCTGGTCGAACATTGATAAAAGATTTATAGAGATTGACCAGCCGTATATTGTGTCTCAATATAATAAATTTATGGGAGGTACCGATCAAATGGATCAAAATCTGGCACAATACCAGTGTTCCATACGGTCTAAAAAATGGTGGTGGCCTCTGTTTTTGTTTAGCTTAGAAGCATCAATCCAAAATGCATGGCTATTGTACAGATTATGCCCTTCTAATGACAGTAACAGAATGGATATCCTCCACTTTAGAAGAGAAATCTGTCAGACATATTTTTCTAAGTACAGTAAGAGACCAAATAACAGTCTGACTGCAGGGAAACCAAAAAAAAACTTTCAAAAAGAGTGTCTGGTGATAACCGGTATGGCGGAAAAGATCATTTAATCGTTGTGAATCCAAAACAGATAAGATGCGCCTACTGTGGCAAAAAATCCACAAGAAAATGCAATAAATGTTTAGTTGGATTGCATGATAAATGCTTTGAAATCTTTCGCACAAAATAGCTTGTATATAAATTGTGTAAAAAAAAAATTACGAATAGCTTTTTTCATTATTTTGTATTTTAATAAGCCCCTTTTATATGTAAATTTAAATATAAAAGTGTAAAAAATTTATCATAAGACATAATTTATTAAATTTGTGCCTTTTAAGCTATTATTTTTGACATTTTCAGCTTTTTAAATTGTTTTGATTTCTTTTAAATGATTAAAATACAATTTTAAAACCTTGTGCTTATTTTATTATGCATTTTTTCGCAGAGTTCCATTGGTTTCATGCATTTATTTATCTAAAAACGACATTAAAAGGAATAGTTTTAGAAAATCTACGGGTTGAAGTGTTTGTGTAAAACCTGTACCCTCTCGTGCCGAGCGTCCTTTTTATAGGACGGTAACATTATTTTGAATAAAAATTAAAATTTTAATGCAGGAATTTTTTTATTATTTTTTCAGTTCATTTTGCACCTATACGAACATAATTAGGTAAAGAAAATTAAAGAATTCGATGTTGGGCATTAATGGGTTAATAAAATGGTATGTTCTTCTGAATTTGTAATCCTTTTTCTATCTCCTCATACATTATATACATTTTACGTTGCGTGGTAGTAGCTCGTTTTCTTCTGGGTGCATATATTTTTTGTGGCAGAGTATATATATATATATATATATATATTATGTATGTATGTGTGTGTGCGTGTGCTTATGTTACTTGAAACATGTAAATCATTAATAAAGTATGTACCATCTTTATTTTAGGGTATTTATTAGTGGTCTAGAACTTATTATTGTCACGGAGAGTGACTATATAAGAGTCCGCAATGGTCTGGCATGGGGTGTGTTTATGAATATGCAAGACTTAAATTAAAAAATATTAAGTTTATTCCGAACTTTAATAAACATTTAAAAATCTTAAAAGCAATAACATAAAACATTTGTATAATCAAAATAACCTCACACAGAGACTTCTAACACATGAATCTCACTAGCTGGTGAGTTCATCTGCGTGTGCTGCTAGCGGCACCTTTGCTATAATTCGAGCAGTATTTGCACAAGCCTGTAACATAACATTAACATATATTTGCATAAAATACACTGGAATGGAAAAATAACAAACCATGAGGAAAATAAATAAAAATCCCCATATCTCATATGTATGACGTCAAAGTTGCCGTGACTCCATTAGTTGCTAGGTAATAAGTGCTACGTTAGTCTAAAACGGTAGCATGAATGTCGGAAAGTAATGCAAGTAAACGATTTAATAAACAGAAGTTTATATATCCCTTTTAGTGATCATTTAAGACATTAAATGAAAAATAGAATTACCTTACGTTCACACAAAACTTGATATCTAAAAAAACTTTTAAGTTTAAATATTCACCCAGAACAGGTCACCTTAATTTTCATTCGAGCTGAAAATACTAAGTCCACACAGAACTAAAACATTTACGGTAATCTTGAAAATTTAAAAGATTGAGTACTTAAATTTAGTTCACAAGCATTATTAAATGTATATGCACAGTTCATACCTACACAAAAGTTAAACTTACTTATATTTTAATTTGCAAAAAAAGTTCGGGAAGTTATAAGTATCATACAATGCACTCAAGTAAATAAAAACAATCACAATTCAAGTACACTCATGTTCATAAATTAAGGATAATTGAGAATCACACCGAAATCGAACTCTAAAGTAAAAATTTCACCTGTAAAATTATCACACACATCTTCAAGAATAATATGCAATTTACAGGAAGCCACCAGATGACGGCGATAGTACATCACAATGACGAGAGTGTAAGAGAGGGGTATATAAGGAATGGTGGCAAAGAAGTACAATTGTTCACAAGCGTTCTCTAAGACATTCAGTGCCATAACCAAATAGTTATGACACAGAGGACGCATGTGAATTATTTTTTACGTGGTAGAATTATCGGTCTCCTGAAATGTGAGCGTAGTCAGATGGAAGTATCCGAGGAACTTGGAATTGCCCAAAGTGTCATCTCTAGGCTTTGGCAGCGATTCCAAGATGATGGAATTGTCAGTAGACGTTACAGTACATGGCGCTCCCGAGTTGCAACGCCGAATAAAGACCGGTATTTGGTAGGAACTGCCAAAACAAGCAGACGGAGCAAAGCATCCGACCTGTCTCGTCAGCTATATGCAGCCACGGGTACCACAGTTTCAAGGCAAACCGTGTACAGACGTTTGGGAAATATTGGTCTATATGCTCGCAGGCCTGTCAGATGTGTTCCGCTCACGGCAACTCACTTTCGGCAGCAATTAGCCTGGAGTAGAGAACATGCAATATGGACATCGTCACAGGCTTGTGTGATGTTTTTCGACGAGTCCAGGTTTAGCTTGCAGTCTGATTCACGTCGGACTTTCATATGGAGAACGCCAGGACCGCCTGTTACCACCAAGACGCCTGTTACCACCAAGACAACATCATTGAACGACACCGTTACAGTGCTGCAGGACTGCTCGTTTTGGGTGGAATTATACTGGGCTCCAGAATAGATCTGCATGTTCAAATCGGAACCATGAAAGGCCACATTTATCGAGACATCATTCTGGAACAACATGCACGTTTGTTTAGGGGTGCCATGGACGCAGAATTTGTATTTATGAGTGACATAGCCCGTCCTCACCCAGCAAACATCATAAACGAATGACTTCAAACTGAGGATATCACCCGTATGGAATCGCTAGCATTCTCACCTGACTTGAATCCGATAGATCAGCGGTTCTCAACCTGGGAGGCGCGCCCCCCTGGGGGGGGCGTAGAAGAATTTCAAGGGTGGCGTGAGTTTAAAAAAAGTAAAATAAAAAGTGAAACTGACTGTAATTTACTGTACTCAGTTTTGCGGTCACAATGTAACCGTAATGTATTTTCGACATACGAACACGATAATTGTCGTACACGGTAATTGTTGTAATCGTAAAAACACGATAATTGTAGGTCTGGACGTTGAAAGTGACCTGAGGTGTGCTTTGTCACAGTTACAACCTAATATTCAAAAACTTGTCACGGACAAACAGTACCAGTCCTCTCATTAATGTTGTGAAAGTGACTGGTATTACACGTCAAACTCACCTAGATCCTTGATCTCCTCAAATATATTTGATCTGTATTTAATTCTTTGATTTCATATGTTCTAATACTAATATGCTCCAAATTAAGATATGTGTAGTATTATTAAATTTTTGTGCATGAAATTATCTACTCTATATTTTCCTTTAATAACCAGCTTCAGTATCAAATTCCTATTGTACTACTTGTATTGACCACATATGGTAATAATGGTGGGGGAGGCGTGACCTCACTTCAGTGTTCAAAGGGGGGCACAGAGCCTGAAAGATTGAGAACCGCTGCGGTAGATCATGTGTGGGACATGCTTGGCCGATGAGTTGAAGCCCTTCAACCACCTCCTACAAGTGTACTGGAACTTGGGAGAGCATTGCTTGGTGAGTGGAGTCATCTTCCCCAAGAGCAGCTCGATAATTTGATACTCAGCATGCCTAGGCGTTGTACGGACTGTATTTCATTGCATGGGATACATTCAATGTATTTACCATCATACCAACCATGTAATATTAAGTTTTTGTAAAGGAGATATTTTTTACTATTTCTCCAGGGAGCAAAAATAGTAGTTTTTATGAATGGTAACATACATACACCATCTTTTTTTGTTCTTTATCTTTTGTTTAATAAATGGGCTTTATGAATAAGTCACGTTTGTTTTGTTTCTGAACCTTTACTTGCCGGAGCTATTATCCTTAATTTATGGACATGAGTGTAATACAAATCATGAACAAGATGCAAGCAAATTAGATGGTAATAAACACATTGTAAAACTTAAATATCATTGAATGCTAAAAACAAAGCTACAAGAGTAATCACTTGAGATCCACATGCGTGATTACATACATAATTGCAATAAACATTTCAGAAAGAACACATCACATTTTACAAGTGTACAAAAAAACAAAAATGAAACACTTAAAGCAAATGAAAAGTACACATTTCAGACAATTGACAGACAATATTAGTCTTAAATTATGAGTGTGGGCACACTCCCCAGAAAATATTACAAGGGATAATGCAAAAAGTATCATACAAACATGAATATCAAAAAGTATATGACATTGAAAATTTATAGGTGCATGCGGTTATATAGATTAGGAGTGGGCATATGACAGGTTCCATTTTAAAACTGTGGCTTACATAAATAAAAACATAACGACTGCCATGACTGGGGGCTAAGATACACATTTACTAACCCATAACATAATCTTCATAACTCTCTGGAAAATTACAGTTTCACCCCTCCGACACGGTATTGGGGCTGTTCGAGCAATCCGAACACATTATAATTAGCAAAAATGTACCCTCGCGGGGACCGTTTCTCTCTCCCCCTAAGACAACCACATACATACACAGAAATATATACTAGAGAACATTTTTTCCTTTTATAAACAACCAAACACCTTTCAAAAAGGTATAAAATACACAAAAGTGCCAGAACATATCTGGACTTTTAAAATTCTTACAACTAAAACACGTCCAAAAATTTTTTAAGCTGAAGTTTGGTCACTGCTTTAGTAAAGCAGTCAGCAAGTTTTTTCTTTGTATGTATATACTTTAAGTTAAAGAGATTACCATTAAGGAAATTTCTAATAAAATGTAATTTAACTGATATATGTTTTATTTTATGATTTTCTATGGGGGACTTACAAAAACTGATAGCAGCCTGGTTGTTGGAAAATAAAGTGATTTCAGAGGGTTTAAAATCAAGAATTTTGTTATCATAGCACTCATCTAAAGTACGTATTATCCAAACCAGTTCTTTCGATGCCTCAGTAATAGATACATATTCATTTTCCATGGATGGAAGGCTCACAAATTTCTGCTTGAATGTACGCCAAGCAATAGGGGCCTTATCGACTAAAAGTAGCATTCCACCCATAGAAATTTTATCAACCCGGTTGGATGCATAGTCGGCATCACTAAAGCAAACTAATTCTAACTTATTTATCCTTGACAACTGAAGTCGGTAATTTTCTCTTTGACACACATACCCCAGAAGTTAACAAGTGCATTCCAGTGCGTCATACCAGGGTCTGATTGAAATTGTGATAGGATGTTAACGGCGAACCAAATATCGGGCCTAGTTCAGTTAGCAAGAAACGGTAAACACCCTATAGCACTCCGATAAGGAATTTGTTCCATATGTTTACGTTCTTCATCCGAATCAGGACATTGGTTTTTTGACAGCATTAAGTCCTTAGGAATTAGTATTGAAACCACCGGGAGCTTAAACTTGCAAAAAAGTGTTTTCATTCTTCTAATATAGTCCTTCTGGTTCAAATCAAAATTAGAACATAGAATTTGTATGACGTGGTCGATACGACTATCATTTTCACCAAAATTTACAATATAGTTGACGTATAGCAACATAACTACATGATTTTGATATGTAAAAACACAATTAACTCAAGAAATTTCATTAAACCCCATGTAACGTCCAGGAAACGTGCCCGCGAGAAAAGTTGAGTTTTGCACGTTTCACCAATATTGTATGATAATTATTATATTTTATCCCACGTGCCGGCATTCATATAAATTACTATTTTTCAGTGTGACGTAATGTCATTTGCATGCTTGGTTTTCATTTTATTTTTTTGCTACGTTACAAGTACTGTGTGGCAACTTCGATAGATTTTGCTGAGTTTTTGAGATATACGAGGTACTCGGTGAGAAGAGGTTGTAATAGTGCTTTGATGTTCTGATGAATTTGTTAAATTTAAATAAAAAATGTTTGTTTAAAGTTTTGAATGTTTAATTTGAAAAGAATCTTGTGAAACAGAGTCAACACCCTCACTGCATGTGGAACCCAAAAAGGATATCGCCCCATTAACTTAGGCGGGTGATTTTTTACAATATCGACTACTCCATACTCGGAGATATGAAAGAGTAAACCACTCGAAAAAAAACCCTGTGAATATCTGATATTGCGTCCTTGGACCAAGTACGGTGTTTTACACCCCATTTCAAGCAATTTATTGCTAATCATGACTCACTAGCTCGTGAGTTCAACTGTGTGTGCTGCTAGCGGCACCTTTGCCCACCACCATAGGACCATAGGAAGATTGGTCTAACTGCACTACCTGGGCCACGCCCTCAAGTGCAGGCTTTCAGAAAGTAAGCAGCGGGGAACCATAATTGGACAGAAAGTAGAGAAAGAAGAAAAGTGATTGGAGCGATCAGGATCTTCGAGTTCAATGCCTTCAGCTGGAATCACCGAAGTGATCCAGCATCGGGCAAGACAGTAGGAAAGAGAAAAATAATACTGTAGAAATCTTCCCGGAAATGGGAGAGAAAATGGCTTAGCTACAGTAAAAATATGAAGAGGAGGAAGTTTAAGGATAGCCCGGCACCTAACTCGAGCACTATTTATACAAGCCAGTAACATAACATTGACATACATTTGCATAAAATACGCTGGAAAGGAAAATATAACAAACCATGGAGAAAATAAATTAAAAACCCCATTTCTCATATGTATGAAGTCAAAGTTGCCGTTACGCCATTAGTTGTTAGGTAATAAGTGCTACGTCAGTCTAAAACGATAGCATGAATGTCGGAAAGTAATACAAGTAAATGATTTAATATACCGAAGTTTAGATAGCCCTTTTAGAGTTCATTTGTCTAACAATTATCAATACGATAGTGCACATATAATAGAATTAGATATCACGTAGCTACAAACAATGGTAATACATTGATTTATAAACTAATTCAAATACTTTTAATTTACGTATCCGAATTACGAAATTGTCATATGGATGACAATTTCATAAATACATATTACATATATTTTATTTATTAATTTCAAATTCCCTTTGTCAGGAAAGCATATGTCAAGCATTTAAAAATCGGGACTATTAATTTAAATATAACAGAGAACGAAATAATTTACTGCAGTGGCACCACTCTCAGAGTTAACCACAATATAAAAGAGCCAGTATATATGTATATGCTGTTTATGTGCATACCTGAAACATGTAAATCCATTAAGAAACTGCACGTAATCTCTATTATACCGACTTTTCTTAGTGGTCTTGAACTTGTTATAATTACGATAGTGAATACATAATATAATTACATAGCTAACGTAGCTACAAACTAGGTTAATACAATGATTTGAAAAACTAATTCAAATATACATGTTTTGCATATCATCAATATCATATGGGTGATGATTTTATAATACATATTACATATATTTTATTTATTCCCTTTGTCAGGAAAGCATGGTATGTCAAGCATTTAAAATCGGGCCTATTATTTCAAATATAACAGCCTACGAAACAAGTTACTGCAACGGCACCACTCCTAAGAGTTAAACCCCACTATAAAAGAGCATAGAATATTTTACAAAGCCGTTATGAACTTCATCACGGAATTTACAGGCTATTCATTACACTTCCTAAAGCTTTAAAAGGATGGAGAGATCTATTGAATAATTAATGAAACCTTTTGAGCCCATTATTTCATCACTTGAGGAAAAATTACAACAGAAGGAATCGCGTCTTTTATAAACCCCATCCACAATTCAACTCGAAAATAAACTTCGGGCATGTAATTAATTAATCAGAGTCATCTGCGACATTTAATAAAATACAAATTCTATTTAAAGATAAACTTAAAGGGAATTTTTGAAAAGATGAGTCGAATCAATAAGCATTGATAAAATTTGAAAGTAAAATGCAATTTGACAGAACAAAACATGTCTTTCTTGTTAAAAGTTATTTAAAGTGTTGAATATTCATGTTATGGAAATCGTTAATACATAATTAAAGTTTACCTCATTGTGTGAATTTATTTAGGATTAGAATTTAAAATTTAATTATTGTTAGAAATGAAAGTCCTGTCAGGCTTTGGGGCATTCCGAAAGCCCCCTAAAGAATAACACATTAGAATTCAGAAATGCGTAAATGGTTATTTCAAAATAGAAATACAATTGCCTATTTTTTTTCAGCGATAATTGTTCATAACTTAGAGTTAAAAGCAAAACACTTGTCATAGATAACCACCCGGACAGTTAATACCAAAGTTTTTCCTGTAATAACGTAAATTAGTGTTCTACTTACAGAAAAAAATTAAACATAGTCCAATGATACCTTTCTTAGATTGTTTTGAAAATAAAGTGTCGAATTGAAGCTAGGATTAATATTATGCAAATAGTTGTATCTACCCGCGATTGTAAACATTTAACATAGCTAGTCTTATATATATATATATATATATATATATATATATATATATATATATATATATATATAATGTATCCATTACAGCCTTAAATCATAATCTGAAAAGGAAACTAGCTCATATTTACATTGCTGGAGCTAGACTCAGCCTGAAAGGAATAAAATTAAATTTTGAAGCAATCGGGTAGACTCGTTTATTAGAGCGACAAAAGTACGTCCGTTCATTTCAGAAGACAGCTTGGAAGGTAATTGCTCCCTTTACACGTACGCTCTTTCGCGAGTGCTTGGAGCGAACGGGATTGCGCGCGGGAAAACTTGCAGTACGCTCCAAAGCAGCTTTCCCTTCCTCTCCGACACCTTCACACGTGCACTCAATCGCGCGGGATTGTTTTTCACACGAGAAAGAACGTACGTGTAAAGGGCGCTAATATCGCCTTTCAACCTTACGCGCGAGAGGGCGAAAAAAACATATGGCTATTATTTTGTAGGGTCAACAGAATTTGGAGCTCGCGATGCGGTCCCACTCTCCTGAGTCCGAACATGTACAAGCGTAGAAATGCATAGGCAAACGATTCATGAGAAGTTATGTTGCTAAGGTTTTGTAGCGATAGAGTAATGTTACTGGGAATTGGATTTATGAAAGGGAATTTAAATGCTAGAATGCAGGGCATAGTATTTAATATATTACATATATATATATATATATATATATACACACACACACACACACACACATATATATATATATATATATATATATATAGGTAACCCTCCTATAACACGGTAGATAGGGTCCTAGAAAATGCCGTGTTGTGTGAAACCGTGTTATATGAGACCCAGAAACAGTTAAAAAAAGGGGGGTTACGTTCTGTAAACATATTAAAGACAAATATTTTTTTTTTAAATTCCATATAAGAAACTTAATTTTTCTTTAAAATATTAATGTACGTTTAACACAAAACGAAAAGAAACAAAAAAATATTTTCATTTAATGCGACCTTAATTTAATAAATTTCTTCCTCATAACTGCTCAGTACAATCAAACGAGGACGTTTTTTCGATTCAACGATATCACCTCCACTTTCAGAACCTTTTTCTTCATTTAGATTTTTTGCACTGTCTATCCTCTTTAAAAAATCTGTAATTTTGGTTTATTTGCTAGTTCTTACAAGGTCATTGTAGATTCACCTTATGGAGATAGACAATTTTGCAGCTCCCTTTTGAATTTTTGGCTTCTTTCAGCGGAAGGGTCTGCATTCAGGAAAAATGATTCAAGATTTTCAGCCAAACTTCAGGCCTTCTTGTAATTTTATAGAGTTATAGGTGAATAAATTATAATTTGTTTATACATTTTCATGTAAAGCCACTATAGTTCATTATTCCTTCCCGTCATTATTTTAAGGTAATTTAGTTTTTAAATGTGTTAAGCACAAATCATCTTATCTAGTGCTATAGAATTACAGTGTTGTACAAAGGTTTTCACAATTTTTTTATCGTGTTAGAGCGAAACCGTGTTGCAAGTTGTAGTGTTATACGGGGGTTCCCGCAAATTATCTTATCGTATTAGAGCGAAACCGTGTTGTAAGATGCCGTGCTGTAAGAGGGCTACCTGTATATATATGACGGAAATATTTTATTTTTAACATTGCAAGTGGAATTAAAATTATAAAGTCTTATTTTAAAATTAAAAAAAACTAAAATTTGTAAGAATATTTTTGCATTTAACGCTTAAAATTCCTTTCAGCAGTCAACGAACTTTAATTTCAGTCGATATCATTTTTTTAAAAATTTTTCGAAAAAATTTGTATACAAAAAAAATTAAACATTAAATTACTTCTTTTAAAGAATACTAAAGGAAATAGGAATACTATTTCAAAGAACAGGACCATTTAAATTTCAGTTATTAGATCAAACAGGAAGCTAAAGCAAATACGCTCGAGGTGGGTATTTATTTTTTATTTTTGTAAAATTTATTATGTCACGTTTCTGTATGTATTATTAATTACGCTTTAAAAAAAGGGTAACGTATTTTAAGCTAAATAAATTTTACATAAATATGTATTTTGCAAATTGCAACCATTTTTTCGAATTAGTTAAAAAATAACGTTTCAGAAATGCAAAAATGAGTTGCATTACTAATGACTCAGGAGATGCCTGTTTGCTGTTTTTATTACGCTTTCAAAGAGGGTGCGATTTATGAACTTATGCAACCTTTTAAGCAATCTAAATTTGTCACCATAAATCATGAAAGATTTATTTTTCATTATTTTTTCGTGATAACTGGATCAACTAAACTTTTCCTTTTTAGAGAAAAATGAAAAGATTCTTTTTTTATCTAACGAGGCAGACACATTGACTTTCGACATTCGCCAACTACACTGCGATATTTATTCATTTCTCGCAAATGGGGCATCGTATAGATCATCCAACACTACCCGTAATGTATATACATATACATATCTATGTATGTATATATATATATATATATATATATATATATATATATATATATATATATATATACACTCATGGACAAAAAAAATTAGCGCACCAAGAAGGAGTCGTCAAAATGAAACGAAATTTTACATACGTAATGACTACTTTGATATAACTAAATGATAAGAAAATCAAAGAAAAAGGATAATTTATTTCAGAGAAAAAGGAAAAAGAACGGAGGAGTTAATACTCCGTTGGACCCCCTCTAGCGCGAATGCACGATGCGATACGATCGGGCATTGAGTAATACAAGTTCTGTATGATGTCTTGAGACATTTCGTTCCTTATTTGCTGTAACCTTGCCTCTAGTTCGTTCAAACTCGTGGGATGCCCAACTCGTCGTCCCAAATGATCCCAGATATGCTCGATTGGAGACAAATCTGGGGATCGGGCAGGCCAAGGAAGGGTAGTAACAGTGCGGAGACAGTCTTGTGACACCCTTGCCGTATGAGGCCGAGCATTGTCTTGTTGAAAAATGGCTCCTGGGAGCCATTGCATGAGTGGCAACACATGTGGTTGCAGGATTTCATGAACATACCGCTGGGCTGTCATGGTGCCACGCAACAATACTAGGGGTGACCGTGTATAATAGGCAATGGCACCCCATATCATCACACCAGCTGTGGGAGCGATGTGTCGCTGTACAGCAAAGGCAGGATTGAAGCGTTCACCATGGGCTCTCCACACACGAACACGATTGTCATCACTGCCGAGATTGAATCTGGATTTGTCTTTAAAGACGACCTGGTTCCATTCCGCTGCAGTCCAGTTTCCTCGTGCGCGGCAAAACTCCAAAGGGAGGCGTCGATGGGTGGGCGTCAAGGGCAGCACACTTACTGGGCGCCGCGATACCAACTGTCTTTCAGCCAGGCGCCTTCGTATGGTTCGAGAAGACACAGAGGCCCCTAGTGAAGGTGCTACCTGTGCCTGGATGGCGGCCGACGAAGCAGTTGGCTGTACGCGTGCTTTTCTTACGATGTGGCGGTCTTCTAGACGACTGGTCTGTCGAGGGCGACCTGAGCCTGGTCTTCGTGTACATGGCATCTCTCGGGTCCACTGGTCCCAACACCTCCGCACAACACAATTGACGAGCTACTCGCCCAGCTTCCATCATCCCGACGATTCTCCCCCTCTCAAACTGCGACAACTGCTTATATTGTCTTCGAACATGGCGTAATGGCATGTCTATCTCAGCTCTTCCTTTGTAAATGATTCAGCACACTCAAACAAGCTTTGGTTACCTGTTTTATACTCCACAGAGTACGATGTTCAACGCCCTCTATCGGCTATACGTAATGCGCAATCACGCTGCATTTCTAATCATTTGCATATCTCCCCGACATGTACCTTCATTGCAAGTTTCGTTACGATCCCGCAATTATTTCTTGATGCGCTAATTTTTTTGTCCATGAGTGTGTATATATATATATATATATATATATATATATATATATATATATATATATATATATATATATATATATATATATATTTATTTATTTATTTATTTATTTATAGACACACACACACACACACACACACACACACACATATATATATATATAAATATATATATATATATATATATATATATATATATATATATATATATATATATATATATTTAAAATTAAGATGACTGAAAGGGCAGATGCGACCATTTAATACTCCTATAACCTGAAATAAGATAGACATACATAAATAAGCAAAAAAACGGAATTGGAGGTGGTATAGTTGATGACTGGGGGGGGGGGGGTAACCCCCAACCCCGGTTAAACATGTTTTAAGCCTGGCAACACTCCCGGAGGTCGACTATAACACCAAGACAGTAATAAACAATTATGAAGAGGAAAAATATTTTAGGTGAAATAGATAAGTTAAACCAGATGTCTTTACTAATATAGTCAACTAAAACATAATTACAAGATGAATAGCGTTTTAATTTTTAATAAAGAAAAAAGAAAATTTAAAAAAAAGAAAAAAATCTTAATAAACATTTAAGTAAAAAGATAATAAACACCTAAGTACACCTTAATTAAAGGATATAGACATCCTGATAACTAGAACGCCATGGGCCCAAGAAAAAAAAATCATGTTTTGAAATATGTGTGCTTATTGTGCAAAGGCTGTTACGTCCAAAATGGGCTAAAATAAGTTATCAAACCAGACAAGTTTATAAAATCAAGGTCTACAGAAGTCGAATTCCACTCCTAAATATTTATATTTATCAGGGAAAGCTTTTGATATGTGAAACAAAACACAAACATATTAGTGTTAAAGGGGTTATGTCCCAATCAAGAACTTAACACTTTTTACTCAACAAATATAAAATTAGAAAAATTTACTTTAAAAAATTAAAAAATTAAATTAAAAAATACTGACTTTACAAAAGCCGTCATTTTTTTCAGTCTCGTTTTTCTGAAAACTACGGTTTTGGACTTCGCACTCTTTACATTGCAAATACAGATATATTTTCTGTAATGTTTATACCATGTTGAAGAGCACTAGTTAAGAGGATCCTAGGTCCATACATGTAAGCTGCAATTGATATACATATCAATTGCATCAAGTATCTACAAATAATTCCTTTCAACATATCATACGTGAGGTGCTTTTCTTGTTAGATAACTTATTGAAATGTATGCACTAACTAAATTGAACTCAAATTTTCACCGCTCTCTGAGATTTACGGATATCTTCGATAATCGATAAGACTACGGTTTACGACACATTCCAAGATTTAGATGACTTTCCTTTTTAACAAGCGCGATCTCAGTCTTTCTGTCTGGCTTTATGGTTAGTTTAAAACCAAATTTGTGCCGGATCTTTAGAGAAAATTGGAGAAATTTTGAAAGTCGACGTTATTTCCTTTATAGTACTCATGCTCCAAATTAAACCCCAAAATTAAATAAGAATAGCATTAGGAAAATGAACACAATGAATGGGACTTAGAGTCAAGCAGGAATAATTTGCCTAACAAGCTAACTTGAAAGATTTTTGATAATTATTATGAAAATGTTTATTTCTGGCTATTATGGTTAAGTATTCACGTATCAGAAGTACATTTGTGAAAGGGAAAGTTAATAAATTTAAAAAGGACAATAAATTTGCAAATTTCAAGATGATTAAATCTACTTGAATTTTAAAATAAATATAAGATAAAGTAAAATCATGATTTTTGGTAAATGATGTTTTATTTATTATCGTAGGAAACGTTGTCCACTAAATGCAATGAAAAATTATTTCTTTATTGCAATAAAAAAATTATCCTTATCATACACAGATCTTTAAACAACTCCTTTTCTATCCATATTTAACATAGCACGTTAATAATTATTTATAAAAATAAATAAATATGGATATAAAATGCAGATTTCAAGCTATTTCACTATAAAAGTGTTTAATTTAAGGTGATTTGAATTATCAGTTTATAACATTTATCACAGAAATTATTTTTAAAAATGAGTAAGAAATCATAAAGCTATATTTATCTCGAGATAATACAGATTCTTAGGGAACATTTCCAGATTTTCCCATTTTATTGTAGCTATCAGTATTAGACAGATTGGAATGTATTCAAAATATTTTACACTACTATCTGTAGTTAAAAAATCTCTTTTTGTTAGACTTCAAAGTTTTGGTGAAATCACTCACCTATTTCCAAAGTATGTTTGTGCATGTGATCCTTAGGTGTTCTCATGTTCACTCTCCAAGTTTTCATATAAAATTAATGTGTCATAGTATGATTAGCAATACGACAGTCGGAAATTTTGAAATTTACAATGAACTCCCAATTGTCCATGATAACTTAAGCACAACTACACACATATAATGGAAATGCTCTTAATTATCAATTTTTTGTGTTAGGTGCAAATGTGAATTGTAAGGATTTGTGTGAAATTTACATGTGGTTTAACACTAGAACCGCGGAGCGGGTCAATTTGACCCGTAAGAAATGTTAATGCACAAATGACGAAGAACAGATGCATTTTCTCGGAAGTAACTCTAAAGTACTTCTACCCCACCCTGGAATTCCTGAAATGAACTGTACCAGAAGGGGTAATAGTCAAGGTTTTCAGTCAAGGTCATTATATTAGGTTTGAAGCGCGAACTACGTTCGAATTCAGAGAAAAATTATAGCGAATATTTAGAAGACTTTTTGAACTTGCTTTTATACTGTAATTAGTATACGTATAAAAAAAGTGACACGACGCCGTAATCTTGTTCAGGAAGTTTTAGAATATTTAAAACAATTATCTGAAAAACATTCTGGAGGTGAAGATAATGATGAATGTTTCGATTTTGAGTGGTGAGGATGAATATCTGCCTGCTAATGAAGAAAATTTGGATTCGGATGAAGAAAATGAAAGTGAACATTGACTCTGTCAATGCTCTAACAATCGTTTGTCCTTTTCATCGCAATAATGATGATAATTTATCTTATAAAAAAGAAAAATCAAACATTCCAAGAAAAGATACACATACGCAAAGAAATTTGAAAAAGAAATCGACTATAACATTCAAAGTTTAAAATAATGAAGTTGGCAAAGATGGGACAGTTTGGAATGTTACTCAATTAGGAACAAGCGATAGAGGAAGAAAATCAAAGTGTAATATTTTGAAAGAAGTTGGAGGCCAACACCACATGCTAAACTCAATGTTATCGGCAGCAGTCCTTCAAGTGCTTGGAGACTTTTTATAGATGAATGGATATTGAAATACAAAGAAATGTGCTGAAGATGAAGCTCACCGGCAGATTCATGAAAGATAATGTAATATAACATTAGAAGAAATAAATGCTTTTACACCAATTTTATATGCACGTGGTATATATTGTGCAAAAGGATTTGAACTGCATAGCTTGTGGTCAAAGGACTGGGGACCATCATTTTTCCAAAATGCAATATCAAGAGACCAATTTCGTGAAATAATGAGATTTTTACGTATCGACATAAAATCAACAAGATCAAAGCGTCTAGAGACAGACAAATTTGCCCTTATTTTGGATATCTGTAATCGTTTCATTGAAAATTGCAAGATTAACTATACACCAGGTCCTAATATAACTGTAGATGAACAGTTATTTCCTACAAAAGCTAGGTGTAGGTTTACACAATACATGCCAAACAAACCAGATAAATTTGGAATCAAGTTCTGGTCGGCTGCAGATGTTGACTCAAAATATCTGATAAATGGATTCCCGTATCTTGGAAAAGATAACCAATGTCCATCCAACATTTCTCTTTCTGAACATCTAGTGCTACGACTAATAAGTCCATATGAGAACAAAGGTAGAAATGTCACTACGAACAACTTTTTCACAGCACTGAAGCTTGCAGAGGCTAACTATTTATCAAGGTAAAAAAGATAAAAACGTTTTGTTGCTAATTAGTCTCCACCCAACTGTAGAAATTGCAGATAACCCCCAAAAACTACCTGATACAATCGATTTCTACAACGCAACTACATGCGGTGTGGACGTGATTGACCAAAGGGTAAGGAAATATACAGTCAAGTCTGCTACCCGTAGGTGGTCGGTGCAGGTTTTTGTAATATTTTGGACCTTACTACAATCAATTCCTTGGTTTTATATAAAGCTATAACTAGAAAATCTATTAGTAGACGGCTATTCATTCAAGACTTGGTTGAAGAATTGCTACAAAAGTTTGTTCTCTCAGGACAAAAAAGGTGGCAAAAAGAGAGTCTGAAGCAACCAATGAAAACGACGGACAACCACAAATTAAGCGGAAACGAGTCCGATGCCCAAGTTCGAAATGTGAAAATAAAACTATAGATATCTGTTCAAAATGTAAAACACCCATTTGTGGAAAATTATTCAATACTTATTACTCAGTTTTGTGCACAATGCATACAGTAAATTGGATTTTATAATCTGTGAAACTAGTAAGTAACTAATAAAATTTTTAATTTTTAATTTTTTGAAATTATGTCTAAACTTATTGAAAAGAGATGCTGTTTTTCCATTAAAATAAGGAAATATATGTCATATTTTGTAAAAGAGACATGTTATTATACTCAAGGATATAAAATTTGAAATAATAAGATTTTGTAAAAATTAAGTTAATTTCTCTTGATTTATATAAATTATTTAATGTAAATTCTCAGAAATATTGATTATTAATTCAATTATTTAAAAAATAAAATGTTTTAGTTAACTAAAAAAAGCGCTTGTGCATATTACACTGCTGGCCACTGTAAATGCAACACCCTGAAGGAAACATGCAAATAACATGAAATTTACAACATGCATTAGCGGAGGTGAGATATGCAAATGATTAGAATTTCAGCGCAGACGCACATCACGCGCGCCTGTGGCGCCACTTCAAAGCACTATTTAAGGCTTGGAGATTTTGACGATTTCAAGTTCGGCAATTGTGTTTTTCTTGTGGTTTTTTCAAAACGTCGAAAACAGCGATCATCTTTTGATCAAGTATCCGAGTTCGACAGAGGAAGGATAGTGGCCTACCGAGATTGTGGATTATCTTTCAGGGAAATCGGTAGTCGTGTTGGACGAAACCAAACAACTGTAATGCGGATATGTGATCGTTGGATGCAGGAGGGTACGACGGACCGGCGTGTTCGATCGCATCCACCCCAGCGCACCACTTCACGTGATGACAGGCAAATTGTGCCCATGACAGTGACGGATCGCTCAGTCACATCACGAACCATAGAACAGCACATGCAGTCTGTAACGCATCATCCAGTGTCTGCGCGTACCATTCGACGCCGTTTACATCTGAGTGGTCTGTCCGCAAGACGTCCATTGCTTTGTCTACCCTTGACGCAGAACCACAGACGTCTCCGCCGCCAATGGTGCGATGACAGAAGGATGTGGACGGCAGAATGGAATGAAATTGTCTTTACTGACGAGTCACGCTTCTGTCTGCAACACCACGATGGTCGCATTCGAGTCTGGAGACACCGTGAAGAGAGGATGCTGAACAGCTGCGTTATGCACCGCCACACTGGTCTTGCACCGGGTATTATGGTATGGGGCGGTATTGGATATCACTCTCGCACACCTCTAGTACGCATTGCCGGTACTTTAAACAGCCAGCGCTGCATCTCCGAGGTGTAGGAGCCAGTTGTCCTTCCTTACCTTCAGGGCTTGCCCACAACCATATTTCAACAGGATAATGCTCGACCACACGTGGCACGCATTGTCCAACGGTTCTTCGTCAATCGCCAGATTGAATTGCTTCCCTGGCCGCCTCGCTCTCCGGATCTTTCGCCGATAGAAAACATGTGGTCCATGGTTGCTCTACGATTGACCCAGATTCCATCCCCAGCTGCCACAGCAGATCAACTTTGGCAACGTGTGGAAGCTGCTTGGTCTGCTGTACCCCAAGAACTCATCCAAAGTCTCTTTGAATCAATGCCGAGGCGTGTGGCAGCGGTGATCTCCAACAATGGCGGCTACTCTGGCTACTGATTTTGGCAGGAACGACACTTCACAGAAGTCTATAAATTTAATCATTTGATACTTGGTCAATATGTTATCTACAAAATAAATTTTGTTGTGATATCTCTTGTCTTTCTTGGTGTTGCAATTTGGGTGGCCAGCAGTGTATATAGGTTTACAATCTAGGGTCAAAATGACCCGCTCCGCGATTCTAGGTATACCGAAAGTTAAGCGGTTCTAGTGTTAATTGTGGTTTATTTATAACCTTTGTCAGAAAAGTTCCAGGACTAAGCACGTAAAAAAATATAAAATATTCAACTTAACAACTAATGGTCCTAGGTAATGTCAAAGGTCCTAGGTAATGGTCTAGGTAATTTGTCCCCTCGGCTATCTATCCTCAGCAGTTACCGTTTCTGGAAGTCATGGAAACAAACAAGGGAAGTTTCATCCGAGAAGCTTCCCAGCACATCTGTCACAGCTTTTGGATTACTGCAAAATCTTCATGACGCTTCCCTTTCACACGCTTACAGGTAGGGTGATTACGGAAGCTGTAGTAGAGCAGGGATACACTAGGAGTTTTCTCTAGCTTGACGCGGAACTCATTGTTAACTCTCTGACTGTAATCTGTGTCCACCACGTTCCCCGTATCACTTCCAACTAAATGTGCCAACAAGCCGATCAGTGGGATTCTAAGCATGGCCCTGCATCCCAGTGAGTTGACATGGAAACAGTCCCAAGGCCATATCTAATTCAAATGCATTACATGTGACGAATAATACCCATTTCTTGTGTTTGGATATCAGAGATAAAGAATTAAAAAATAAGTCCTGGAATTCTGACAAAGGTTATAAAATAATAATGTTTAAAATTATTTCTAATTTTATTCGGGGGAAAATATTTTTAGTTACTTTATGAGCGCTGTCACAATCTTTCCGAAATTTATATTTAATATCTACGCTACCCCTTTTCTTTGTTTGGATTTACGTATAGTTCGCTGACTTATAATCTGAGCTTCAGTGTAGGCGGATATTGATATAGGTACATAATTCAGCAAATGCAATATATCATCTGAGGGCAGATGTGAGACAGCGCAGAATCGCCTAGACGTTGCCGAGCTGCAGCGTAAATGACTGGTAAAAGCAAAAGAATCACTTTGAAAGCATCACTTTTTACAAAAAATTCCCTCTCCATCAGTTTTTTGTTGTGATATAATAAAGGCACGTTTTTACCTCAATATTGGAACAACTTTTTAAAAAGGTGACATATATGAGACCTGCTATAAGTATGATGGTACATAAATTGAACTAATCATTAAAGAGCAAAAATATAGTTTATATGAAGAGTACTCAGTTTGATGTCTGTCGTAATTCTCGAGCTATTTAGAGAAGAATAGTTTTATTTACAAAATAGAGTCCGTCACTGATGTTTAATCAATTTATATATATATATATATATATATATATATATATAAACATAACTGAACTATCAAAATATTGTTCAGAAGTACCGGGAAAGGGGGCTTAAAATAATACGAATCTAACTATCCATTTACGAAGCGCGCGTATTTTGCTGTGGGGAAAATCATCTTTTAAAATCAACTTTGAGTGGAAAGCGAATAATTGTAGGTGAGAAGATATATTTTTAGAAGTGTACAGGTTTTGGGCGCGAAGTTAAGAATGTACGATAAGCACTAATGAGGGTCCAGATGCCCAACGATGAGGTCAGCACATGCGCCGCGCAGCAGGAGCTCGGAGAAAATTAAGTTATTGGCGGCAGATTGAGTGGGAATTTCATTGCTAGCGTATGTATGTATATATATATATATATATATATATATATATAATATATATATATATATATATATATATATATATATATATATATATATATATATATATATATATATATATATATATATATATATATATATATATATATATATATATATATATATATATATATATATATATATATATGTAAGAAATAGATCCAGTAATTATTATTTTTAATAACTCGTCCCTCACTTTGAGTGCGACCTCCGACAAATCAGGGTCAGGAGTTTGTAGGGGAACCGGTTTCTCGCTGAATGACCAGCTGGACATGTTTTACTGTCCTGGGTTGGACGGCTTAGGGTTGTCAACGGCCATCTGGGTTGTCAACGGCTAAGGAGAAGAGTCATTTCAGATTCGCCGTATACTACTAGAAAGTTGGTGTGTGTTAGTGATAAGTGCTGTTCTCTAAACCAGCATGGTTATGTTCCAGTTAATGCAATTAATAAACGTGTTAAATTAAACGAGTTGATTTCTGTCATTCGTCCAAATCATGACAGATTTCATAGTCGGTAGGATCTTCCGTATTCGAAGGAAAATATCCTATCGGCCATCGCTTTCTGGAAATTAAGTGTTGCACGTGCTCGCACAAGTCTATTCAGCTAGATAGTGATACTTCTAGGTATGGATGTGCGGTAAAAATGTTGTAAAAAGATTTTGTTCTGGATTTACAAAGAGTTCAAATAGTATTGTCACCTGAGAAAGTTTTCGAGCGCGGCCAATTTATGTCTTGACTGTTTCCGCTGTGCTGATTACATGTGCTCGGGAAGAAATGTATTAAGTGACCCAACTGTGTGTGTAGGTAACATGACAGCAGTGAAAAATAGTTCCGTTTTGGATTTTAAAATTATTCAAGCTGTTCTGTCAGCCGAGAAAATTCTGGTGTGCCGGCATTTTAATTTTATGTCCCAACTGTCTCCGCTGTGCTGGTTACACGTGCTCGAGAAAAAATGTATCAAACAACCCAGCTATATTTCTGTGTGTATGTGTGTGCGCCATGTAAACAGTGAAAAACATATTACATATATAGTAATAGAAAAAGTGTTTCGCTCTCGTCAAGCCGTCCTGTCATCGGTGAAATTTTCGCACATCAAACGATTGAGTTGAACAATATAATCTGTTATAATCAAGAAATCCTTAGGTCTTTGTTATATTTATGATTATTCAATTTATGTATTTTAGTTGAGTTCATGGGATACCCAAATATCTTTATTGATTCTAATCTGTATCATATTTATATGTGATTTTTTTTCTATTATTCTAACTCCATAGTAGATTATAAATGGTTTAAGGTAGATGAAAACTGTTTAAAATTTAGTGTTTCATATACTGTTTCTCTTTATGCATGCATTGCTTTATTATCATAATTTATCACAAAGTTTTAATTTTTAAAAACCCAAATTGGTCCATTTCAGAGTTGGTAGATATCGATATGTTTTTATATCATTAATTCTGTTTTGTGTGCGTTTTAAAAGTATTATGCATATGTGCTTATTGCATTGAGAATGTTTAAAAGTTTTTGAAAGGCCCCTATATCTGATATTGCTACTTATAAGATTATTTGGAGAATATAAAAACCTAGCTTGAAAGTGAATCAAAAGGGAAATATTAAAAAACAAAAATCAATCATAAAGGGAAAAATTCATCATAAAGGGAATCATAAAGGGAAGAATATAATCTACCCCAAAATAGAAGCTAATGCAGTAACTCTCGAAGAGTTAGAGTTGTATAATGGACACGTGCAGGATATCGAAATGCATTAAATAGAATTCACGAAAACGTAGTTCTCCTGAGCGAATCAACTGAAACTGAAATCCTTAGTGAAGAATATGATGATCTTGCACTTCAAAAAGACACACTAAACATAGCAATAATGGCATCACGGAATAAATTAACTAAGAGAACAGAAATTATAGAGGGTGATTCGGATAAAACTAGAAGTAGGGTTTTAGAAAGGGTTGTCAATCTTCCTAAATTCGAATTAAAACCATTTTATGGAGAATCTGACCAATGGCTTTCTTTTAAATAAATTTGTATCACCACCATCAACCAAAATTCGGATTTAGGACCCGTTTCTAAATTACAGTATCTCCTAGCTAGCGTCAATGGTCCTAGCTATAAATTGATTTCGGGATTTCCCCTTTCAGAAGTCAATTATAATAATGCATGGGACATCCTTTGCCCTCGCTATGACAACACTAGGGATTTAGAAATGGCCCAAATTGGCAAATTATACGGCCTAAAAATTGTAAAAAAATGTTCCTCTAAAGCTATTTTCGATATAATAGATACATGTAATGAATCGCTTCGCATTTTAGATTCTTTGAAGTTGACACAAAACGCTTTGGTTGATAATGTGATCTTATACACATTAGTTCAAAAACTTAATGATAATCTCAACGAGCGATGGGAACTTGCCCTTACCCATAAAGAGATGCCTAGTCTCAAAGACATCCTCGAATTTTTAGGAGATTCAAGATAAAAGTCTGCTTAGATAATCCAAAAAAATAATACAAAAGTACTGAAAAGGAGCGAATAGGATATTTTCCGTCGAATACGGTAGATCCCGCCGACTATGAAATCTGTCATGATTTGGACGAATGACAGAAATCAACTCGTTTAATTTAACACGTTTATTATTTGCAATACTTGGTCTATATTCGTAGTCCTCTTTATTTGCTCTGCTGTAATTTTGAAGCATTTTTCACGTCTATAACCCTTTTACACTCCTCATCAAACCATTCTTAAGTTTGTCTTCCATCCCTTTTCAGTACTTCCAAAATAGTTTCCTTTAGGAAATTCCACTCTGTATCAATATTTACATTTAGGTTTGACTTCAATTTTAGACTTGTATTCCTGTTTTGTGTGATTGTCATTTAATCTGTTTTTTCTGGCAAGAGAACTTTTGACCACGGATATTCTATGTCGAAACTTAGAAATGGTCAGAGTCACAATTAGCTCCTCTAAAAACTCTAACATCTTCGATTGAAGTAACCCATCTTTTTTAAATCAAAACATGGTCAATTTGATTGCAGTTTGTTATTTCACGTCCCCTTGTGAATTGCCTTATGAGGGAAGTATGTACTCATGATTTTCAGGTTATTCATCGTAGCCATCTGAATCACAAGTCCTCCATTTTCGTTGGTGTCTGTGTGTTCCAATAACATCTTTAAAAATAATTTCCTGGCCAATCCATATCTCCGAGTGTGATAATGCAGTCTCCTCTGTTGGTAGAGTCGAACCTCTTCAAAAATTATCGTACATTAGATAATCCAAACAAAACCGAGAAGAGCAATAGAATTGGTTCAATAGATTCCACGTATAAACCAAAAATTTATAAAACACTAGAAAGTAGCAAATGCGGTGTATGCCATGAGTCACATGCCACTCACACGTGTAGGAAATTAGTGAATATGCCTTTAGAAAGTAGATGGAGTATCATACAAAGGAATAAGTTATATGCAAATTGTTTGCACGGTGGTCATTTTTCAAGTAATTGTACTTCCAAAATGAGCTGTAACAACTGTCATGGAAGGCATCATTATTTACTTCATAAGTATGATGTTCAAGGCAGTGCAGGGACAGCAATGAACCCCAACTGGCCAGCCCACGTCAGTGAGACGCAACCCCAAGACGTCCCTGTGTCTTAGGGTGGGCTGAAAAAACGTTTTATTTCTTTTTCGGAAAAGGCTTGTTGAAAAAAGTTCTTACACTTATAGATAAGAAAAACTGTAAAAAAAAATTTGTGAAAACAAATCTTCCGATCACGCATTCACTTTGAAATATTGAAAAAAAAAATAAGAAAATAAATTTTTTTCAGCAGTTTTTCAAAAGCTCTAATACAACGCATTTCAAAAGCAATAGTTCGCAATGTAAGTAAAAGGGTGTTAAAAGATAGGGAAACAAACACACACACACACACACACACACACATATATATATATATATATATATATATATATATATATATATATATATATATATATATATATATATGTTTAAAGCTTTTTTGTACAAACAAAATACTCAAAAGTACCATTTAAAAAAGAAAACGTATTTTCATAAGATTACTGGAAATGCTGTTTTTACTGCACTTTTACTTTCGTCGTTCCCATTAAGCAACGTTATTGATTGCTGAACTCAAACACATTGAAGGCAGCTTTTGAAGAAAATTCCGGCATAAGTGACCTTCACAACAGAGTGCATCTTATGTAGCCATCTCTAGATTCAGCACCGCTCACACTTTGGCTACCTTCGGTGTCAAGTTTGACGCAACGCTCCACAGCTTGGGTGTGACATGGACAATCTATTGAAGTCTGAAATCAATGGTCTGCCAGTTTTGATCATTTCTTCTATTTCTTCATCCGGTACATTCCTTAGCAAATGTGGCGCAGTGACATTACAAACATTCCACTTAATCATGTCAACGTAATCGATCGCGTTGAAGTCAAGTGTTGGCTCTCAAAAGTCTCTAATTATTTTCTCCTTGCAATTTATCCGAGCTTTGAGAACTCGATGTAATCCCAGTTCTCTCACATGCTGTCTGTTTAGAGCGAAATTATATTAGAAATCTAGAATTATATTAGAATTGGCTTACCTTTCGACTGCTTTGCTGGGAAGTAAGATTGATTGATTGCAGACTCATTGACGATTAAGGCAAATGCATTTTTACTTAGATTTATTTGACTTGATGTTTCGAATTGAATTTTAATACAATAAACAATATTGTGATATCAACAAAAGATCTACACATCGATTCGATTTTTAACAGCGTCTCTTCTGGTAGCGTCTGTCTTCCGCGCATCCAACCACGCGCATCAACAAGCTAAAGTTTGTTCGGTTTCTCACGCATGTGGACCGTGCTGTGCTGCCATCTGGCGTTAATTTTTTCAACTTCTTGACGGTACAACACTGTCTTCCGTTCATAACCAGACCCACAATTAAATTTTTGGGGTGTGCAAAATATTACTTTCGATCTGTTACTGGGTCGCTTATTTTTCGCAAATGTTCAGGGAGGTATCGGGTAAATCTGATTTCCTCAAACGCAATCTTAGAACCTTC
The DNA here is from genome assembly GCA_907164885.2 of Dolomedes plantarius. Classification (NCBI taxonomy): domain Eukaryota; kingdom Metazoa; phylum Arthropoda; class Arachnida; order Araneae; family Dolomedidae; genus Dolomedes; species Dolomedes plantarius. The sequence goes on from OU015497.1 coordinate 175,720,199, forward strand.
AGAAAAATAACCACTTGCTTTGATCCGGAACAACAGTGGCCTGTAACAGTGCAAAATGAAGTAAACCAGCTGCTTCAGTTCATTTGAGGGGTTTTCTTCACTGACATATAGTCTGAGTACTCTATTTGCTGATGTTACCCATCGTGAATGTGCTAATGAACCTGGTTCTCGAGCTGCCAAATCCGCTGGACATTGACCAAATTTGATTGCTGCGGAAATATCTAGGAGATACAGCTGGTCTTTGCTCAGCTTTTTCTTGTCGGCATTAGGAATAGTGCAGTCAATAGGTAAAAAATCTGGCACAGGAAGTTTTATACAGGCTCTCGTTTTTTGACCAACGTCACCACTAAAGGATGATGGTCCTGCAGTAGCTCCGTGCAAGTGATGGAAATGATGTCTGAATGGTAGCTCGTTGAAATGAGGAGGCAAATACACCATTGCAGTGGTCTACCAACTTTTAGCTCGATTTGATGAATGACACCATTTCTCCAGGCAGTGTTAGTGCTCGTTCCGTCACTTCCAATTAAATCGAGCTCCTCCAGAAAAATATTCAGTTTAGCCAAATGTGTAACAATTGCCACAGCAATTGCTTTAGAAAGCCCAGTAGTAGGTGAAACATGGCAAAGGTATTATGAGCCTGGTTCTTGAACCAAGGAATAATGTTTTTCTTTTTGGATCTGACGATAATGTTTAGAACCAACCATTTCAATCATAGTCTCATCCTTCCTGCCATCAAAGTAAAGACCACGTAAATGTTCATTAATAGCCTTGGACTGCAAATGATATATGTTACTAATCTTTTCTCTTATCACTTTGCTCTTGTCGACAACATCAGACAAGTCTTCCTCGTTTATGTTGCCGAAGTCTCGGAGCACACTAGACGTACTCACGGCTGTAGCGCTGTCAGATACCCTATACCGACCACTTGCCAGAGCTGTTGCTTTAAGTTTTATCCTCATTTGACAGGTCTTAGATGTTTTGAGTTTTCTCTCATCTGGTTCGAAAAGCTCATCTCTTTCAGCGTCACTCTTATTGTTTTCTTCTTCGTGTTCATTTTCGGGCTGCTCATGCTCAGTGGTCTTCCGGGAAGCAGGTGATCATGTTTAGAAATTTTATGGTTGTGTGTAGGAGCTCATGCCATTACGAATACGAAGTGAGCAGAGCAAAATGGCATCAAAGCGAAAGCATCTTTTGCTACACGAAAAGTTCAAAATTATTGAAGACTGGGAAGAAAGTGTTGGAATAACAAAAGTCCAATTCGCAAGACAATTTCACCTACGCGAGTCTACTCTCAAAGACATATTAGCAAGTAAAGAGAAAATTCTTGAAGCAGCACAAAAATTTAGTTTGAGATCCAAATCCAAACGGCAGAAAATTCAATGTGGCCGATCAGAAGAGTTTGATAAGGCAGTCCTGCAATGGTTTCATGAAGCAAGAGCGTCCAACATTCCAATTTTCGGAGTGATATTTAAAGAAAATGCTATTGTTCTGGCAGAAAAAGTTTGGCATGCAAAATTTTCAGGCTTCGCCTGGTTGGTTAGCAAAGTTCAAAGAAAGATATGGGCGTAGATTTAAAAGCATAACTGGCGAAAACGGCACCGTAGATGAAAACAAATTGGAAGAATGGAAAATAGTGCTGAAGGAGATATTAGATGGATACGATGAGAAGAACATATTCTACAATATGGTGCCTAATAAAACTTTAACGTATATGGGCCAAAAGAGCTTTAGTGGAAAACACAGTAATGAACAATTGACTGTTATACTCTGCATCAATTTGGATGAATCTGAGAAATTTTCACCACCAGTTATAGGCAAATCAAAGGAACCAAAGAGTTTTAAAAATATCTCCAGGAAACCTTGTGAGCGCCGGAATAACAATATAGCGTGGATAACATCACACATTTTTATTAACTGGATTAGAAAATTTGATGCAAAAATGCATCAAGAAAAGAGAAAAGTTTTACTTTTTATCTATCGTTGCACTGCACATACTCCAAATATCCCTGGACTTAAAATTTGACTATTCATTTCTTACCACCTAATTGCACTAGCAAGTTGCAGTATCAACTTTCTGAAACCCTGAAGTATCATTCGCAGTGTGAAAGCATACCACAGAAAGTCTTTAATTAGGAAACTAATAAACAATGCGGCTGACAGTATGAAAATTAGAAAATTTACGATCTTGGAAGCAATGCACATTATAACATCAGCATGGAAATAACTTTCTTCATGCACAATAAAAACTGCTTTCGCATTGCTGGAATTCACAAAGAACTTGTAGTGGAACTGCAAAGTACGGATGTAGAAATCAACGAAGATGACATTAGCCCTGAAGAATGGAGAAGTCTTGGTGAAGATGAGGATGTTTCAATTCAAGATTTCTACAATTGTGATGAATCTGTTTTAACAACAGACAACAGAAATGTAGGATAAATTTATGCAGATATAATAAACGAAAACACAATGTCAGACGAAGAAGGTGAAGTTGAAGACACGGAAAATGAGACACTGCCACCGTCTTATACAGATGCAACTTCTGCTCTAGATGTTCTCCGATGCTATATTACATCGAATATGGAAGATGACTCATTTAACATTTTAGAAAATCTAGAAAAGAGAATAACGAAAGCAAGCGGAAAATGAAGCAATCAACACTTTTTGATATTTTAAAACATTAACTTAATGTAATGTTTGTACTCTTTTTTCAACGTAATAAAAAATAACTTTTTGTGAATAAAATAATAATGATAATAAAAATAATATTTTTAAACACGCCAATGTATATATATATATATATATATATATATATATCTTTATAAATAAAAATGTAAATGTTCGTTTGTTCAAAACCTCAAATCTCCGAAAGTTCTTCACCGATTTCTTTGACATTTTGACACAACGTTGCATTCGAATACGTGAGTGTTTTTATAAACCTATTATATAGATGCCACACCTGTGACAGGTATAAACATGCTTTTTTGAAACAAACGCTATACTAAGTATTTTACGAAACGAGAAATGTCTTTCCCTTCCCCCTCAGAACAGAAATTTGTCACGGTGGGGTGCGACCCCACTATCAGCAGTCCCCACAGGTCGTAAAGTTCGGAGGGATCGTTCTAGACTATAAAAGACAGTTGAAGAGATAAGTGAACCACTGTCCGGTGTTCGACTGATTTTCATTTGAATTCAAATTATATAGTGAAACTGGCCTCTTCGGAGTGATTTCTTACAGCGGATTGAAATATTTCGTTTCGCATTGCGTTGGAATTGAGCTATGTCGTTTACCATAGCGGTCATTTCGTGAGTATAGTTGATTTATTTTTATTTTAGTGTTTTTTCCTTTTTTAATTTTTAGCAAATTTATGTTTTTTTTAATAACTTTCTTCTTTTTCAGTGCAATCGATCTGCTTTAGTGGCCTTCAGAAGGTTAATTATTTCGTTTGTCATTGCGTTGGAATTGAATTGTGTCGTTTACCATAGCGTTCATTTCGTGAGTATAGTTTATTTTTTTATTTTTTCGCTGTTTTTATTACTTTTTTTAACTGTTTTTCTTATTTTTCTGTGCAATTGGCGGTGGAATTGAGCTGTATCGATTGATTTTCATTTGAATTCAAATTATAACGGGAAATTGACCTCTTCGGAGTGATTTCTTCGAGCGGATTGAAATATTTCGTTTCTCATTGCGTTAGAATTGAGTTCTGTCGGTTAATCTGCGTTTGAATTGAAATATTTCGTTTGTATTTTGTTTGGTTTTTTTTGTTTTGCCTTTGTTTTTTAGTTTGTGTTTTATCCTTCTTTAATGTTTTGCAAATTTATATGATTTTGTTATAACTTTCTTTCTTCTTTTTCAGTGCAAACGATCTGCTTTAGTGGCCTTCAGAAGGTGCCTTCGTATTACACATGGAATGCGAGTAGAAAATCATTTGAACGACGCAAACGACGGGAGCGAGTCGACGGACAACCTGGCATATTCAAAGAAACTACGAAAGACAGACTGTACACCGTGCATCCCAATCAAGATAAATGCTTCTTTCTTCGCATACTGTTGGTAAATGTGCCCGGTCCAACGTCTTTCCAGCAATTGAGAATTGTCAACGGCGTTACACATGCCACTTTCCGCAGTGCATGTCAAGCTCTGAATTTATTGGAGAACGACCGACACTGGGATGTATGCATTAATGACGCGTGCAACACGTCAAATCCAAAACAAATTCGTGCGATGTTTGCAATTATATTGACTGCCTGCTCTCCTTCATCTCCAACAGAGTTATGGGAGAAATATAAATCGCACATGGCTGAAGATATTTTCCGTCGAATACGCGAGGAAAATTCAAATATGAACATGGATTTCACAGCAGAAATCTACAACGAAGCGTTGATAATGATTGAAGATTTGTGCTTAGAAATCGCGAACAAAGTTCTCAATCAACTGGGAATGCCATCACCGAATCGATCTGCTGATGCTTCGTTCGATGTAGAATTGCATCGTGAACAAAATTACAGCACGGGTGATCTTTTGTCGTATGTGCAATCAAATATTCCTAAGCTAACGCTTGAGCAAAACGGCATTTACGATCAAATAATGTAAACTGTCAATAACGGGGTTGGAGAAATCTTCTTCTTAGATGCGCCAGGAGGAACTGGTAAAACGTTCCTAATTAGATTGATTCTGGCACCAATTCGATCCCAAAATGACATAGCGTTAGGTCTTGCGTCGTCCGGACGGAATAGCTGCGACATTGCGACCAGGTGGAAGACCTGCACATTCAGCTTTGAAATTGCCATTGAACATGCAATTCATTGAAACTCCCACGTACAACATTTCCAAAGCATCCGGCATGGGAAAAGCATTGCAGAAATACAAACGTATTGTATGGGATGAATGTACAATGGCACACAAGAAATCGGTCGAGGCTCTTGATCGATCATTGGAAGATTTGCGTGGAAACATCAGACCATTTGGGAACGCATTAATATTGCTTGCAGGAGATATCAGGCAAACGTTACCTATAATTCTTCGATCGACACCAGCGGACGAAATAAATGCTTGCCTGAAATACTCTACTTTGTGGCGACACATAAAGACATGGAAATTATCTACAAATATGCGTGTCCATCTGCAAAACGATCAATCAGCTGAGTTATTCTCACATCAATTGCTGGAAATTGGGAACGGAAAGGTGCCGGTTGATTTGACATCAGGACGAATTTCATTGCCTCATAACTTCTTCAATTTTGTATCGTCAAAAGAAGAATTGGTTGAAAAAGTATTTCCCAATATTCAAACCAATTATAAGAATCATGATTGGCTGATATTGCCACCAAGAACAAAGACGTCTACGAACTTAACAACATCATTCAGTAAAACATTCCAAGCGAGGCAGTCACATACAAGTCCGTCGACAGTGTTGTGGAAGCAGATGAAGCGGTTCATTATCCAACAGAATTTTTGAATTCACTCAATCTACCAGGGATGCCGCCGCACGTACTGCAATTGAAAATCGGCGTTCCAATTATAATGTTGCGAAATATCAACCAACCAAAGCTTTGAAACGGCACGCGGCTTGCAGTAAAAGAAATACTGAGCAACGTCGTAGAAGGAACGATCTTGACAGGACCATTTAAAGGTGAAGATGTCCTCATTCCTCAAATTCCCATGATTCCAACAGATATGCCATTTAAATTTAAGAGATTGCAATTCCCAGTTCGATTGGCATTTGCAATCACCATCAATAAAGCTCAGGGCCAATCTCTATAAATGTGCGGGTTAGATTTAGACACGGATTGCTTCTCACATGGACAATTATATCTTGCGTGTTCTAGAGTCGGCAAACCAGACAATCTATATATCTGCACAGACAATAGAACAACAAAAAATATTGTATACCCACAAGTATTGTAAAATTAAGCATTCTTTAATTTTTTTTTATTTCCAATGCAGCGGGTGAAAGGGAACACAATTCTTTCGTCAAGATATTGCATAAAACAAGCAAGTACTAAAAACTGAACTATAAAATATGTTGGTGGGTAACGTTACTCGCGTTCATTGCATACTTTAAGCTACAGGTGCCCCCTCGGTTGCTAAATGAGTAACAACTTTGCAGCCTTTATAAATTAAACATATTAGAAACATGCTTTCTCTTTTCTTTCTTTTCCATTTAACCAGACTAAGCCACAGCAACGCGTGGCCGGGTACAGCTAGTATATATATATAAACATATTATTCAATTGCTCTGGTATATACATTAGTAAAATGTTTTACTGATTGTTTCGGAAGTGGTTGGAATGTTTTCCGATAACTGGGTCTAATTACTAATAGTTTAGTAAAGTATTATGAGCTATGTAATAAATTAAATTAATGACTCAATAAATAGATATAATAATGGCAGTAATTAGACCATATATTTCAAGTTATTGAAACGATAATAGCATGCTTGAATTTTTATGAAAATAATAGATCATTGATTCCATTCATTTACTGATAGAACGACTTTTTTTTCCAGCTCTAAAAGATAATAAATGCAATTCTGCACACGCCATTGAATATTTTCCAGTTCTCCCTCTCCTGGTGACGAAAGACATCAATTTAAGAACCAAGAACCTAATGAATCCGAGTTGTTTAATACGGCAAATGATGCAGAAAACTTTCTCCGGATAAAAGTAGCTTTCAAAGAAAACACATTCTTTCAAATATGATACGTTTAGATAGTCTGACATTTCCAATTACGAATCTGCTTCAAAGAGAGACTTGAAAGTTCATATATATAGGAATTTCTTTCCGATAGAAGAATAAATATTTTGAAAATGTTCCTCGAAAATTGCGTTTATTTATTTGGTCTAAATATTTAAGAAAGCGAAATTTTGGGAAAATTTCCACATGACCGTCACGTGTGTTTGAATTAAAATTAGCAGGGTTTAAGAAGTTTCCGTGTCAACTGTTAACTATATTTTATGTGCCTTATATTTTTTTCAAATATTTTTGGTCTGCATTAATGGCATAAAAAACTTTTAAATATATGAATAAACGTAATTTTGTGAAAATCTCCACAGGACCGTAGTTTGAGTTTGGATTAAAATGAGTAGGTTTTATAAAGCCTCTGAGTCAACCGTCAACTATATTTTGTATGACTTAGATTTTTTTCAAATTTTTTAGTCAGTAAGGAATGACGTATGAACGTCTAAATATATGAGAAAACGTAATTTCGGAGAAATATCCACATGGCCGTCATATGCGTTTGAATTGAAATCAACAGGGTTGAAGAAGTAACTGAGTCAACCGTCAACTATATTTTATATGACTTAGAATATTTTTGAATTTTTTAGTCAGTAAGAAAAGACGTATAAACGTCGAAATATATGAGATAACGCAATTTTTGGGGAAATATCCACATGACCGTCACATGCGTTTGAATTGAAATCAGCAGGGTTTAAGAAGTATCTGAGTCAACCGTCAACTATATTTTATGTGACTTAGATTTTTTTCAAATATTTTTTATTTCTAAAGAATGGCATAATAACTTCTATTTTTTCATGTGCTCTAAATTGAAACATTCAATTGATAATATTCTCTTTTTAAAACATATGTCTAGGCGTTAAAGATAAACCGCTACCAGGGGGTTAGTATCAATATTATCACACAGATAGAGAGAGATATCACTAAAATGAGTTATCACTTGTAAAAATAATATAACAGTTATACTAAATTTTGCTTTCAGGTTCGTATAAAAAATTGCTAACTTTATTACAAATCCAGAAGAAGTTAAGTGAATTGCGTATTAGAGGTTTTTCTATAATCCATTCTTTTATAATACCATGTATATGATATTGATCAACCATTTTGTAATAGAAATAAATAGGATTTATGATAATATAGTCATTACTAGAAATATGTAGAATATATTGCTATGAATGTATGCTTTTATAAAAAAATATGATATTCATTTGAAACTTGCAACACTGCAAACTTGAAAGGTAGGTCTGAAAGGTAATTTTAGAGATTGATTGCTTTGCTACTCTAGTCTGAAAACTGAGTTCAGTAAATAAAAAAAAAGATACATGAACTGAGCATTAATTGTTGATGATTAAATGTGAGATTAAAATTAATCCATGAAATACGGGTTTCGTAACTGTTCCTTTAATTCTGGAAATATTTATCTTATTGCGTGTCGTAGCAGGTGTAAGGCATATTATGCTGAACGTATTTGTCTTCAAAGATAGCAATTTTTATGTGAAAAAAATCTGAAGTGTTTTATTTACATGACTGATATTTAAACATAGATATCTGAAACAAAGCAAAGTCGAGTTTTTTGCCGGATGTTCCAAAAATAATTAGTAATCTGTTAAGGGGACTCACTACCCTTAAATCTCGAAAACATTCGATTTTTTGAAAAAAATTATATGTTAAAATCTGATCATTTCTGAACAAAATAAAGCAAACCGCATGAAAATATTCCGCTTAGTTCCGGAGATATTGATATTCTAAATATTTAATTACTCATCAAGTTCATGGTAAGACAAATTTTAAACTCTTTTTTCTCAAAATGTAATTTTGCATCATTCCGCAACTGATATCTCAAAAACTATGAAACATAATTCCATGAAATTTTTATCATTGCATAGCCATGTTATTTTATTGCGTCTGAACTAGAATTATTGCAATCACTGCACATTTTGTTATTTTTTTCAGGGGTAAATTAGTTCAAAAATGTAAGGAAATTTTAAGTATATTTTGAGCAGTTTTAAAAAAAATTTAAAAAATATTTTAATGTTGAATGTTTTATGTTCAATTGTATTTTGAATTATTTATTTTAAATATAAAACAGGAATTATACATTTAAGTGTAAAATTAATTTCATAGTTCTGCGCGCAAGCCAGTATACAATAAAAATGCTTAAAAAACAAGGTATATCTAAAGAATTTTTTAAAAAAATATTTAAAATTATTTTGAGAGTTGAAAATTTTTTTATTAAAATAAATATATCAATTTATCATATACATAAAATTGGGAAAAATCGTGAGTAAATTTAAATAGTTACAAAGAGATGAATGTATGAAAATATGCCTTATTTCCTCGACTTCAAGAGTCGTGAGTCCCCTTCAAGACGTCTTTGTGTTTTTACATCTATGTGTTCTCTAAACAAAGGCACAGAGTTCACGAAACTACGAGTGTGAAAAGCAGTCCTAAAGTCTACATGCTACAGACTCAGTTCAGCAGGTACTATCTTGATACATTTAGATTGAGATATTTACGCTTCGGAAGAACAAAGTCTTCGAGTTAGTGTTGCTTATATTTTTCGGCAATTCATTACGTAAAGACTTTTATAATTAAAATTTATATTTAATTTTTTTAATATTTATATTTAATTTTTTTAATATTTATATTTAATTTTTTTAATATTTATATTTAATTTTTTTAATATTTATATTTATTTTTTTAATATTTATTTATCGTATTTTTCTAATTTTTTCTCTTTCTTATTAATTTTCATTCTTTTAAAAAAATCCTTTCGTGGATGCTCAAAATTACTTAAGGTTTTTAATTAATGTTTACTCTTAGAAATACTGCGTAAAGCTTAGTTTCTTTACACGCAATTTTTTTTAAAAACGCATGATTAGCTTAGTTTGCATGTTCCCCCGATATTTTATATTTCACCTTGCAGGCGTGAGATGTATAGATTTATTGCGGTGCAAACAGATACCTTCAATGGAGCTATAGTGACTAGCAATCCGAGACTCGTATGAGGGGGGAATCGCGCTGAAATTTTCGAGCCAGTAGGACTGATGTCCCCAAAATCAGCGTTTTAAGCTAACTTTTTGTAAAAATTCATCACGTCGCCATTTTGAGTACTATAACTCAGTCTGTAGAAATAGGTATGGCTGTATTATGGGTAGCTCTATTGTTGATAAAATGGGTCATTACCACAAGATCCTAAACTGACTCTTCCTTACACAAAATTAAAGACAGTTTTCCCATCTTCGATCAAAGATAGCTTTAAAACTCAAATCGTGAAATCCTTGAGTTATTTCCAACTTTGCCACATATTCACAACCCCCCAAGTTAAAAAAAAATTCTCCCGCTATTAGACTTTTCCCTCGGTTTCTTTCCTTCAGTTCCATTAGCATATTTCTAAATTAATCGTTATTTTGTCTGTATTCTATGGCCTCTCCTTAAAGAACTTTCATTGGTCGGTATTCTGTATCCTAATTAATTCAGAAAACCAGCCTCTGGATCCTAGCGTTTCATTTGACCCCAAAACGTACTCTACCTTATATTATTTCCTGTTGGCTAACGAAACTATCTTACAAATCCATTTGTAATATTCGTCTTACGTTTTACCTTAAGGTTTATCAATTAACGCCTCAGCCAAATTATTCTATACAGCAGTAGTGTATTTCAGACATACCAACAACGGAAACTGATACATTTGTTTATATCGTCTTTTAAGTATGCAAATAATATATTGAAATAGGATAATATTCTTTTAAAAATGTATAGAATAACTTCATTGAAATAGCATATCCAATCGCATTGATTTACACTCATTGAAATACATATCAAATTTAAAATCCAATTTAAAATACATATCCAATTTAAAATCCAATTTAAAATACATATCCAATTTAAAATCATTTAAAATCTTGAAGTCATAACATAAAAATATATATTGAATTAACCAAACCTATGTCAGCATTAATTATAAAAGAAATATAAATCAGAAATAAAAGTGAAAGCATGAAAATACGACGAAAAATTTATCCGAGTACTACTTTTCAAGAAGCAAAAGAAGTAAAATAATATTTCAAACGTATCTTTAAAATATGAGATGTTTCAATAATATATTTTGTCTTTATACAATGGCATTAATCAAACATACATACGTTTATAAAATACTATTAACTCAAGAATGTCTGATAAAATATTATATTATAATATATATATATATATATATATGTCGGACTTGACTTCTACTCCCATACTATTTCATATAAATCCGAGCCTCTTTTGTATCATGATGCAGTTGGTGAACCGGTGGTGACGCTTATCCTCTAAATATTTCCATCAAACAGTGTTATGTCGACACAAAGCCATAAAATAGTCCAACTGATGTTCCCAAACATATTTATTAAATTTCCCTAAAATGCAATCTAATTTTGACCAGTCCTCAGGTATTTGTTCTGGGGCCAAACTTTCCAAAACATCACTGGGCATTTTAAAAAGAGCATTCATTATTGTTTGCAGTTCTATTTTCAATTTCAAAATCCTCACATCTCAACTTTGGTTCTCTCACATTAGGGTTTAAGTCATTTTTTTGTTTCACACAATCATTTTTAAAACACTGTTTACATTTGAATCATCACAACAAACATTTTCATTTTCAAATTTCTGCTTAAGTGAATGACCATTTTTAACACTGTTATAACTTTTAAAAGTTTTACCAACAGTATCACAATTTCTTAAATTCTTGGCATTACACAAATTATAAGCATTACATTTTTCACCACAATTATCAAAATTTTGTATATGAAATGCATTAGGACTTTTAAATTTATAATCACAACATAATTCAATTTCATTTCTACATTGATATATGTCGTGTTGCCTGTCTTAAAATTATTTATTTTTTCGGGCGAGATTCGTATATTATTTGGGTTAGTACAAATTATTTATAATTTATAGGTATTTGGGTGCGTTGTGTTTTTTTTATTTATTTTCTTGAATACAACCCAAAAGGCTCTAGACAGGTTTGCAACCGAACAGGCCAAATAAACTTTGCTTCTAAAACCTTCCTTTAGGTCAACTACACAAAACAAAGATGACGGACTCCAATGTAACAAAATAAAAATTGATTTATTTACAACCTTATCTATTTACAAAAAAAACTGAATTACCAAATCTTCGCACACAGTTTACACATTTTACTAATCTTTTAGCATTTTCTCCTCGATTCATATCGAATGACATGTATTTAATTAAATCTACACCTTTTGGATTTAGGGAGCATATAATTATTAAACTAACTCATAGCCAAGAACTCCTATTCATCAAAATTATCTTTACAAAAAACACTGTTCCCGCACTGATCTTTCATTTAGCTCGGTGGGGTCTGAACAAAACAAAAGGATTTTCACTCACTCAGTTTGATGATGTCGCACTGGGACTCGGGTGTCGAAGCTCTGCTTATGCTTGGGGTATCGCTCCTTCCTTCTAGGTAGTGGGTGCGCTGCGTCTCTAGGCTGTCGTGGGTATTCTTCTACTCTTTTCAAAATGATGGGGCACTCATCAGGAAAATGATGACACCGACTTCTCTTGATCCAAAGTCACGCTCAATTCCGGGAAGACTCGACCAGATCTCCAACATTAAGGCGCATCCTCTCTATAACCCCGTTTCTATTCTCTTGCTCAAAATCACTCTCATCTCCGGGAAGACTCGTCCGGATCTCCAATATTGCATCGCATCCTCTTTGTCACCTCGTCTATATTCTCTTGATCAAAAATAACTCTTAGTTCCAAGAAAACTCGACCGGATCTCCAATATTTAAAACTGCCAATCCTTTCATCACTTTCGATGCTAAGGCACTAGGAAAGATCAACCGGTCTCCGGAAAACGAAACCTCTTTCTCGTTCTGTCGGACAACTCCCGGGAATGCTCAACCGGTCTCCGACGTTTTGAAATTCCAATCTCTTCATCCCCCTGTAATGCTAAAGCACCGGGAAAAGTCAACCGGGCCCGCACGCAGAAGAGAATCTCCGAAAAAAACTCTAAGTCTTCTATTTATTTATTTTTTTATAACAAAGTCCACGCCTTCTCGTGACTCCTAATCCATTCAGGAAAGCTTTCAAAAATCCACCACTTAGCCTCCATTTTCATTTCTCGGATTGGATAATCCCATAACCCATGCACGTCTTAATTACGTCATACACAGACCACCCAAAGTCCAGTCCACGTGTTTTGCGGTCTACATGTCCAATAAATTCTTTACAATAGGGTATTTTACTTTAATGTCAAACCCTGGTGCCATCTCCTTATCTGCGTCTGGAATCACCTACCCCCTATCGCGCACCGCCGCTTTTAAATTGGCTGAATGCGTACAGACTACTGTTCCGTCCTCTAATCAAAGGCGGCTTCCTAGCATTCTAACCGAAATGTGATGAAAACAGCCTTCGATCACTTTATCTCTCTAAAAATTTTAATTTTTCTTTCAAATCGAAAGCGCTTCATCACAATATACCCTTAAATTTTTAAAATTAATTTCTAATTTAAACTTTCTTATTTCATTAAGATCTAATAATAAATATGGTAACTCTGTATCCACAACATATAAGCTTATTGCTTTTTGAATGTTTCCAATCCTGACATTAGTAGTTATTACATCTTTCATATTGATTTGACCATTTGTTTGGTTTAAAATTATTTTTTGATGGTCTAGAACCTTTAAATTAGTCAAATTTTAACATAATTTTTCTGATATTATCGTTACTGAAGAACCCGTGTCCAAAAGACACAAAATTTTAAAGTCACTCTCCTCTGCAGATATCAGTAGTCACCTTCTCTCTTGTTTGTTTTCATTTGGTTTGTGATAATTGCTGTATTCATAATAGTTACTCCTTCTGTTTTGCTCTTGATGATGTATCCCTCGCTATCCATAGTTTTCTCCAAAGTTTTCTCTTCTTGGTCTGAAAAAATTCCTTCTTGGTTGTCTTCACTGTAATTACTTTCAAATTGTCTTGACTGGGGTTTGGTGTTGTTTCTTTCTCTCCAGTGCTGGAATCCAGCTGTCTGCTCTACACATCGAAAGTCTTTTGTAATTTCATTTGTTTCTCTTCTTTCTTTGACTGCAATGGATGGGAAAATCATTTTTCCTATTGCAAGCCAATCTGTTGGTGAGTCTATTTTTTGTAGGCTCAGGAGCATGCACATTGCTGGTGGTGTATCCATATTCATGGCTTCTATTATTTCTTGTTCGTCTTTTTGGAGAGAATTCCCTAATTCCACTTTTTGTTGGTAATATTCTAAAAAATTTCCTTCAGCTGTCAATTCCATGCTTCTAAAGTCCTTTTCCATTTCTTGTCTGCTTCTTGAATAAACGGCAATGAGATTTTCTTTATTTCTTGATAAGTCTTCCTGTAAAGTTGCGTTGTAATTATAAACTGTTGAATCTCACTGTCTACTTAAGTTAATAAATTTTCTCTTCTCCAATCATCGTCTAGCTCTAAATCATTTGTTTTTTCTTCAAACATTGTTATCCAGGGCAAAATGTTCTTGAAAATTTTCTTTTCATATTTCGGTAATATTAATTTTGTTTCTCGTAACATTCCCTTGTTACTTGTCTCTTCACTGTACTCACTCAATGATTGAACTGTTCCTTTTTCAAGTGTTTCACTTGCTTCTTTTCCCCTTTATTCTCATTTTTATTTTCATTTTCGTCGTTGACTGTTGCACTATCGTCGTTTTCTTCCTGCTTAACCTTCGGTTTATCCATTTGTATTTTTGACAAAATTCATCCCTGACAATGTAAAGTCTCCTGGATTCAATTTCACAAAAGAATTTCAATACAACAAGGGGCAAGATTGAAAATGCAATTTCAGCTTCAGCATATAAAAATCGACCTGACTCCAAAGCTTCCAATCCGATCCAAAAAATTTTTTTGTTAAAGACGAATATTTTAACGTCGGAGCTCACGAATTTCAATTTTTTGAGAGAGTAACACTTTTTGAATGAGAAGACGAGTAGTTGCTTCACGACGTCGGCCTTCCCGAAATTAAAAAGAAAATCACAAATCCGCACAGGACTGTGCATGTCGACTGATGACAGAGTTCGTTGTCATGGGTTATTGTTTAATGAAAAGCAATCAGGCACTGCCGATTATTATATAGGGTATATTAATTAGGGTTGGTCGAAAAAAATAAATATTTTTTTTGGAACGCTTTAGTGTGGAAAGTTGCCTATTGTAATGAGAAGAAAAACGGCATAAAAAATTAAAATCGGTTAACATCTTCCGTTCGCGCATCGCACTTAAATTTTATGAAAAATTGCAAAAATCGCGATATTTTTGCATTTATTTCTGTTTGTTAAAACTTTTAAAATAAACACGCTTTAGTTTTATGCTTGTTTTATGGTTTAAATGATCTAAATAAATTAAATTCTGATCATAAATCTAATCTTTTCCGTTCTCGTAACGTCTTTGAAAAAACAGAAATTTGACAATTTTTCGCAATTTTCAATGTGCAACTTTTCACTCGATTTGCTCGAACAAAACGACCCAGAACTCACCACGTGGATGTGATTGCACGTCGTGTTTCACCCACATCCTACCCAACCAACCATACAATTGTTGGGTGTGGTATTTGCATTATATTTACATGTATTTGCAGAGATTTTCCATAGAGTAGGATTCTTTGTCTTACCCTGTTTTTTACTTTTTTCTTTTTTATATCTACACACATTTAAAGTCTGATTTTTTGGAGAAATAAGGAATAATAGATCTAGACTTCAGTGTTGCTCGGATATAGCCATCTCTATCTTCATGTCCACATACTTTATTCGAGGCCTGTTTCACAATTTTGACGCACTTCTCCACAGCCTGGGTGTGACGGAGAAACTTTAGTATTTCTCTGAAGGGTGTAGTGTAAGAATTGATGAATGATTTAAAATCATCTTCGCTTAGGTTCCGCAGAATTGGTGGAGGATACACCACACAAGAATTCCAATTAATAATTTCAATGTAATCGGAAGCTTGAAAGTTTATCTTTGGTGGTACGAAATTTCTAACAGTATTCTTGTTTGGGACGGTTTGTCTTGCTTTTAAGATCCTTCTGTAACCAAGCTCCCGAATATGTTCTCTTTCATCAACAAGAATTGCCAACAGAGCATTATCTGGGTACGCAAAGAAGGCATTTCGTGGAATTACTGGATCGACAAGTAATCTACTAGTAATTCGTCGATTATATACCGTGATGTTTGGATTGCTTGAAAGACATGTTTTGATCCGTTAGTAAAATATTTTTTTTTATGGCATATATGATTTCAAGATGAAACCATCTATTTCTTTTAAGTTTGCGGATGGATCTCATGAACTTATATACAACCTAAGGACTCGGTTGGCCGCAGTTAGCCATCTGGAATGGGACAAAGGACCAGGGTCCCCATTTGACAAGTCTTCTGGACAATTTCCCAAGGTGATTGTATTTGAAATGTCTAACTGTTGGTATATACTCAACAAATCTCTGCTTATATCAAGAATCGAACAATATATGGATTCATAATCAACCACAGGGAGTTTTTCACAGCAAATGAGCTGCTGTCCGGTTGTCCCACTAAAAGAATTAGGTCCTGCAGTTTGACCGTCAATATGTTGGAGAATGTGGTGAAAAGGAAGCTCATTAAAATGCAGGAGGCATAAGCTTCACTGTAGCGGGCGTCGAACATGATTTTCTAGTCGGTGGATGACACCGTTCTTCCATCTAGTGCTGGTTATAGTGCTATCACACCCTACTACTTCTAGTTTTTCTAGTGATATTGATAGTTCAGGCAGACGATAAATAATGCGTTGAGTTATATCCTTTGATGGACTCGAGAAGGAGATACATGTCCATTATAAGTTGATCCAGGTTCCTGGATAAGAGAATAGTGCTCATCTTTCACATTCCTGCGAAATTCCTTGTCATTCAATTTTTCGACGAACAAAGTATCATCTTTTCGTCCGTCAAAGAAAAGAGACCAACTTTCCTCAGTGATGTGTGATTTGACATTTCAATATATATATATGTGTATATGTATATATATATATATATATATATATATATATATATATATATATATATATATATATATATATATATATATATATATATATATATGTGTATATATATATATATATATATGTATATATATATATATATATATATATATATATATATATATATATATATATATATATATATATATATATATATATATATATATATATATATATATATATAAATATATAACTATATTTATAATCAATACGACAATCAATGTATACATTTGATGTAAAACAAAAAAAAAATATTTCTAAAATATCGTAAGGGATATTTTGATAGACAAAATAATGTAGAAGAAAATATTCAAATTAAATGTAGTAGGACATGCTAAAGAATATAGTACAGTTAATATGGTACAGTTTTCTTGTATTTTAATATTTGTTTGGATAATGTCCAATCGTCTGCTGCATTATCATGAAAAAAAAATAGTTTTTTGTCTATTTAGTTGTTATGTACGTGACGATAAATTTATTTAAAGTACCAGAAAAAGAAATCACGTGATCAGCATTTCCTGAATTAAATTCTAAATTATATTTAAAAATTCCCCAAAAATCAGAAAATGGAGGTAAAGATTCCAAAAAGATCTCATTTTAAAGGAATTTGTATGTTCTTTCTCGTGATATAAATTTTATAACCCTCAACTTATTATTTTAAATGCAAACTTTAAAAAAGTTACAAAACAGCTTAAAAATTTAATTTAAAAAAATCTAAGAAGAATTTTTCTAAAATCTTTTTTAGTGCACCCCTACACTATAAGAAGAACCGTCTTGCAAAGTTTCAGCCATTTAGGTCCAGTGGTTTGGTCTGTGCTTTGTATGTCAGTCAGTGATTCAGTCAGTTACGGAACTGTTATATATATAAATATATATATATATATATATATAATATCAATATATATATATATATCCCATTGATTAAAGGGTGGTCATTTGATAAGTCCATGCTCAATCCGAAAGATGGTGCCACTGCATTAAAATTGTTGGCAACTTTACAACCTCTCTTCAAAGACTGGCATGTCAAATTGACGCTTTGTTTGTGATTGACAGCTAATTTAGTCACTCTTGTGGTGCTATTGTAAACTGAATCCGCACTCCTTAGCCCGCAAAGCCTATATGGACCTGTTTTAGAACTTCCGGCCAGAGGGCATTAGAAACAAGAACATAGTTTCAGATATATATTTAGGAAAGTAATAACGTAACGTTAAAAAATATGAAGTACGTTAGCAAGGTGTTTAGAAAAAAGTTCCTCTTCAACACTGATCATTATATCAAGAATAATAATCAATCTCTAAGCGTATTTAGCTATAATTTTTAATCCTATGATCAATGTTAAAGTGACACGAATGAGAAGACCATTTTGACGAGTCAAACGTTAACATTTTTGGAATGTATTTTTAAACAAATTCAGATATTATATCTATGAAATTTCTCTACTCTGGTAACTAGTGCTTGCGTAAGATTTGTTTTTAAAAGTTAAAAAAAATGGACAATAGGAAAATATCGAAACGTGTCAGGAGAAACGGGAACCACGTACGCGGAAATTTTGCGTATCATTTCAAGATTTTCTGAAATTGTCTCAGAAGAATACCTTTGAAAAATGGAAGTGACCAGGAATACATAAGACAGATTTTGAACTAAATTTGAAGTGATTTGGTTTTAAAATATATTTCGTATAATATAGTATTCGAATGATAGTCAAACTATCGACAATAAAAGAAACAATTTGTGTAAGTATCTTAAGGTTTAAATTACATTTAAAATGATCTTAAATTTTTATAAGCATTTGCAGGTTATTGTGTTATAACTTTTCTATATATGCAAAGAAATAACAACTTGATATCGCTCAAGCAATCTCCCATTTGCAAGATCCATTACAAATGAAGTTCCACGACTTGCAAAAACCTCATACTCTAAATATTTTCCATTAATCTCAAAGGTTTGATACTGAAAATATACATACGGTATAGTCGAAATGTCACATAAATGTAGACATAATTTTCAAAATAAATATTCATTTCATATGTACTATGATTCAGGTTTAAGAATTTATACATGGGGCCGAGGGGGGTCTTGTGCTCAGGGTGCTCCGATCGAATTCCGGCGTCGTGCCGCTAAATTACCTCCGTTTGTGTAGTCTCACTTCACAGGAGATAATGCAAAGTACCTCCGCATTGAAAATAAAATTATACGTTCAATGCTTTTAATAATGTATTTTTATAATATATTATATATATATATATATATATATATATATATATATATATATATATATATATATATATATATATATATATATATATATGTATATATATATGTATATATATATATATATATATATATATGTATATATATATATATATATATATATATATATATATATATATATATATATATATATATATATATATATATATATATATATATATATATATATATATATATATATATATATATATATATATATATATATATATATATATATATATATATATATATATATATATATACAGTCGAACCTCCATATATCGAAGTAGCAAATTTCGGGAAAAAAATTCGATATATAGAAATTTCGATATATAGAATTGAGCTTAGTTTTATCATAATTCTCCTAAAACATTACAATTAAAGCTAATTTTCGTATACGAAACTCCATTTCTAATTTATCTGCGAATCCCATTAAATGAAAGTTAAGAACTAAAAAATGAATTAACATGAAAGATTTATTGAGTACTACATACCTTTAAAAACACAATAATCCAGACAGTGTTTACAATGATCACAGCTACATTCTTTTTAAAAAAAAACTACGAATATCTTGCTTAACAGCCAGTTTTGCGGAAAGTTCAAAGAAATGTTCTCATTTATTCAGTCCACTAAAAATTAGTCAGGGATATTTTCGGCGAATTGAAGTCCACGACGTATTGTTTCAAATGACAAAAATTGAGAGTTTTTATTCTAAAGTGGAATAAAATCTCCCAATTTGTCTTGAAAAAATTTCGATATATAGAAATTTTTTCGATATATAGAAACAATTTTTCTATGTAATGAACATGGAGATTTGCTAAGAGTTCGATATATAGAAAATTTCGATATGTGGAAGTTCGATATATGGAGATTCGACTGTATATATATATATATATATATATATATATATATATATATATATATATATATATATATATATATATATATATTATATATATATCTATATGTGTGTGTGTGTGTGTTATATTATGAAAATGCAATCAGTCGTTCCTTGAAGGATATAAAACTTAATATTTTGTTCTAATTGCAGTAAATTTTTACATAAAACGAATTCCAGATCAGATTTTTCCCAGATTACTATGTTGTCACGTAAAAAAATATTCCCAAAAAGCGATAATTCGGAATTCATACAGGAAGGGACCGTTTTTATCGCTGTTAAAAGAAAATGCGTTCCCAGAAAGATGTAACCATACAAAAACATTGTGCTCCGTATCAGGTGCTGATATAGATCCAAATAAGAAATAACATCATTCTAACCAATAAACCACATGGGTCCTCTTTAACTGGCACCACAAAAACAACAAAATTATTCGAAGCAATCAAATTTACTGTCAACGATCGCAGAATTCAAGAGAAAAATATAAGAAAACATAGGAAAGGTTCTTAAATCTTTCTTAGCCAGTATGAATAAATCTTTCCCGAGGGATCTAAGTAAAGCGATAAATCATAAATATTGTGAAATGCAGTTTTGGAATCGTATTTAATTTATAAAATATCCTGATTTATCAAAGCTTATATATGTGAGGAACAGAAGTAAAGATTTTTTTTCCTCGCTTAAAGCTCGAAATGGTATATTGTCATAGTTTTGTTTTCTTAGTTTTGAAACAGTGATTTATAAACTATACCTGCCGTCAACATTTTTTTAAAGAATTATTTGGTATTATTTTATTGCTCTATGTATGACAGATGTCAGATTGTCGTAATGTTATAAAATTTTGTAAGTTGGAATATGTTTTTAAGAGAATATTTTTTTAAATATTCCTGTACGAAATTTTTTTTTCTTCTAGAGTACTGAATGTGTAATGTTTTTTTATGATTTGAATGTACACCCGAAAAATTTCGAATACCTACATGTAAAGGAGCATAAACTTAAATTAAACAGTTAAATTTAAAATTATGATATGTAGTTTTCTGGTTTTGTGCTAAACTGTTAAATTTGTGAAAATTGTTGATTTAAGTGTGCTCTCGAAATTTTTTCAATATATACATGTAAAGACAAATAAATTACAGTGTTAAACTAAAAATTATGATTTATTACTACCTGGTTATGTTAAAAGTTGTTCTATTTGTTAGAATTGTGATTTAAATGTACAGCCAGAAAAGTTTTGGATTCATACAAGTAAAATAATATAAACATATACATATAACACAGCTAAACTAGCAATTAAAATTTATAGCTATCTAGCTATGTGTAAAATTGTTAAAATTGTGGATTAAATGTGTGCTCTCGAAATTTTTTCAATACATACATGTAAAGACAAATAAATTACATATTTAAACTAAAATTTATGATTTATTACTACCTGGTTATGTTAAAAGTTGTTATATTTGTTAGAATTGTGATTTAAATGTACAGCCAGAAAAGTTTTGGATTAATACAAGTAAAATAATATAAACATATACATATAACACAGCTAAACTAGCAATTAAAATTTATAGCTATCTATCTATGTGTAAAATTGTTAAAATTGTGGATTAAATGTGTGCCCAAAATTATACGAAGGCATGTATGTAAATGAGTATAAACCTAAATTACACAGATAAGCTAAAAATTATGATTCATAGCTTGTACGTTATGAGTAAAATGCTAAACCTGATAAATTTTTTTTATTTAAATGCGCACCCAAAACATATCTTAAACATATATGTAAAGGAATATACAGATAAATTTTGTCCTTAAGCTAAAAACTGTGATGTATAGATTTTCTGATGTAACTTTGTACCAAATTTTTAAAATCACAATAATTGAAGACTGTTTTACAGAGGCGAAAAATATATTTTTTACTTTGTAACAAGTATCATTTGGGTAGTGATTTTTTTCCAGTTTCCATATCAGAGCCTATGAGTTGTGTTTAGTATGATAATTTGTTTATCGCACATTTACAGTTTTTGAAAAATCCTTGAAATTCCAAATTGTAATATTATAATATTCAAATCGTGAAGCTAAAATGAAAAAAATGCTGTATATTTATTTATTAAATCATATCAAACTTTATAATCGAGAACAATAATCTATTATAAATTTTTAACTTCAAACTTTAATAATTAACTTTAGAGAAATGAGTAAAAATGTTAAATACTCATATTATACTCATAAATGTTAAATACTCATAAATGGCCCCGGCAGCTACAGTTTAGCGAATTGGAATTCAGCCGTAGTGAATCGAAATACATCTGAGTTCGAATCCAGGCGAGTGGCACTGGATGCTTCCGTGTCTAAGTCGGGTCTGTGAACATTAAGTCCTTCATTGTCATTTGTAAGGATGGGAGGAATGTAACACTCCACCAGGTGTCTCCACTGTGGGAGTTTTATGTAAATTGTGGTTGCACCACAACAGAAGTCGAACTATGACCTTTGTGGTGTCCAATAGCATGTGCCAAAACTGGAGCCGCGCTCATTTATCCTTGCAATGAGCATATTACAGCAAGCGAACGAAATGTAACAGAGTCGAAAGTGAAAATTTATATATCTCTGGTTTATCATTTATCCCCTTGACTATCATGTAAGCACTATGGGATACATGCTATGTAAAGAGCAAAATACCATGTAACTTCTAGTGAAGGGGCGTCAAACAAACAAGTTTTAACTATAGGTGGGCCGCAAAAAAAATTAATATTAATAGAAACATAGGTTTATTTACCTAATTACAGTATATTCAACATAAATATACGTATTTTGTTTAATAATAGCAAAAAAAATAGTATAATTATAAAAAAAAATTTAGTGAATTCTTCCTATCTTATAATTATGAGTCGGGTATTTTATTATATATTATTGTGGGCCAATATATTAGCCGGGCCGCAAGTTTAACACTCCTGTTCTAGTGGATAAATGTCTTATTTAATAATAAAACCAGTGTAACCAATTTAGGAAACATCATATGGTAGATTGTTTCATTGGGATTACAGTCAAAACGTTTATTTTATTTCATTTTATTTTTTAAGATATGGCTACAAAAAGAGAAAATTTGAGGAAAATGATAAATTGAAAATTAACTTGGAAATTATGAATATTTATGATACTGCTCGAAATGTACCTTGGTACAAAAAGCTTTTTCACATGCATTGCATGAATAAATAGTGATTTTAGTTTTCTTCTCTCGATAGTAGAATACCCAACACTTGTTCCGCTTTTTCTAGAAACTCCTAAAATATTGTCAACAAGCTTGTGAAGGGATTCTAGAGGGTTTTATCTTTTAGCATAGTCATTTTTACATTTAGCATAGTTACTAGAATATTTTGTGAGGATTTCATCAAATGCCATTTCAGTAAATCTATGTAGTAGAATTTTTCTTGAATAAGGCATGTTGTAAAACATGTTCGAGTTTAGCACCATTCTGTGAACCATATGGAATTCCACTTTTTTAAACCAGGTATAACTTTATTTCGCAGAGTTTTATGGTTCCAATGCTTGGTCTACTTCATCATATGTCCCCATATTTTTATTATAATGTTCAATGGGTTCGGGTTTCAGATAATATTCCGGATCAGTGCCTTTCTTGTGTCAAATTTTTTCCACAAAATTTGCTGCCAGTTTTGCTGTCAGCACGTGCTTTCATCAAAGTCTACAGCAGGAGGAAGATGATAATCACGACATCTTATTTGCAGTAGAGTTTGCTTTCATCAACAAAAGGATCACTTATTATTTTAAATTGACCCATAAGGCGTGAATCACTTTCTTCAACGTCCGCTTCAAAAATACATAAATCTGTATCAGAGTCATTGTGAAAGTCATGTTCTCGGCCAAAAAAAAATAATCCAATTTACTATAGATAGAATTTAACGTTGATTCCATATTAGTGCAAAGGAATAAAGCAACAAATATAGTAACTAATTGTTGAAAATAAAACACAAACATTACTATACACATGTGCCAATGAAAAGTTCGCGCATTGAAAACATGAAATGAATCTGGAATTTATGCGCGTCTTAGTTACCGCCATCTGGTAGCGAAGGGGTTAAATTATTTCACTGAATTCCAAGTCTACCATACATTTTTTTAACATATTATTTTAGAGTTCATTTCATATATTTTCATGGGGTTAAGAAGCTGTGATAATTGTATACCAAATTTTATCTTTGATAATTTTATCACATCGTTTTATACACTTTACTTATATTTGTACCCCAACCATTTTACTTCTTTTATAATGTTATCTTCGAAAGCCTTATCCAATACGTATTATTTTATAAACAGAGTAAAGTGAGCGAGAAAAACGTCCACAATGCGTTGTGGTCATTAAGAAAAGCTATAACGCGTACTGATCGGTAGCCGATGCAACCACGATACGCCGGATAGGTTGTAACTTGTCAACTGGAGCCTTGCAAACACCAGTCGAGTTTATTAAGTTCATTCTTGAATGCCGTTTGCGAGTGTGAACATTTGTGCATTAATCATGGCTAGTAAAATGAACATATTTTATGATAAATAAGTTGAGGTAATGAAGAAAAGTTCTGATCGCAGTTTTTTAAGACTAAAAAGACGGGAATTTTTTTCTTACTAAAAAGACGGATCGCCGTCATTTTGACGGTTAAAAATGAATTCAAGAATTTAAAACATTTAATTTTTTTAAATAGTTAAATAATTTAAATTTTGAGTATTTCATACCAATATATAATAAATTAGTATTATTTAGATATATTTTTATGCAGCTATGCCGGTCTGACAACCTGGCATGGTTTATCCGTAAATATATATGAATGGTTTGTGCAGTCCTTATTTTTCAACACAAATATTTCTGAAGAGCCAATAGTTCTGTTATTTGGAAAAGGTTTTTGGGGGCGAGTTTCTGGGGGATGAGATGAAAAGTAACTAACATTTTAACGGTATTATTTTAAAGATTTCTGCCTGTTTTCTATATTGCCGTCAAATTGACGGCTTTCAATCTTAGTAGGCATACGACACATTTTCTCCCCCCTCTTTACTATCGAATATAATTTTGTAAATGTATGTGCATATTACGCATACAATTAGAAAAAATCATAAAATTTCAGAATCCTGAGGACATAAATACAGACATAGGACTCAATAGTCTGTCCGAAGCCGCCAAAGTGACGGCAGCCGTCTTTCTAGTGTTAGTCAGTGTCGACAAATACGAAACTTTACTTCAAGATACAAAACAGGGTCAGCTTATAAATAATTACAAGATAAAAAGACTTTTTATATACCACGTTTTTAAATTTTCTGTTGAATCATATAAACTTGGCAATTCTATGTATTAATAAATACTTAAAAAAAATTTTTTTTGATGAATTATCCCATCAACTTGAAAGAAAATGAAGTTATTTAGAAGTTAACTTGCATTTGACTTGTTAGGCTTGTTGCATTTGACTAGTTCCCTTTCCGGCCAATAGATGGCTGCACCAGTCTACAAAACAAAACAAGCAATATATAAAAAAAAATTTTATATATTGCTTTATCAATTCCTACTTAGGTCAACAAAGAAAAATTTGAGTGTGAACTAATAGTAGGAATTGAAAAAAAGGATTGCCTGCCAGAACCTTGCCTACTGTGCGAGATTAGGAGGAGGGGAAAGAGAGAGAAACAGTTTGTCAGGTTGGGGATTCGATTCCGCAACCTACAGGACGGGAGGAGCCCGCGCTACCGCAGTGCTACCGTTTACACAGTAACAAGAGGGAAATTACTATTCAAGAGTAAGAGACGCTCTAGGTCTAAAACTAAAATTGATTAATTAAATTTAATTAATGAATTAATATTTGAAAAAACTGTATTAACTTCAAGTGTCATCCACTTCAAGTCTAAAAAATTGCATTCGAACTTGAGTGGATGAATAAAAAGTATTTTATTAACGATTGAAAATTTGAACAAGATATATAGGAAGAGTGTGAACTAATAATAGGAATTGAATTAACTGAAAATAACTGAAAATTAATTTAATTCTGCTTAAAGATGGCTAAAAGTACTAAAAAAAATGCGTTGTCATCGTGTTCTGAGCTATTCTAAAAGTTTCAAATGTCTAGCTGGTGGGGAAGTTAGTTAAAAATCGATTGCAAGATTTGTACTAGACAAACACTCACACAAACACACACACAAAGAATCACACAAGAAAGCAAGTTAATAAAAACATGGTAAAAACGACCAATCTCTATCGATAAAGCAGTATCGGCGTCTTACACGATATGATATCTTAAAAATTGTTGACTGAAAAATGTATTGAAAGTGATTCACATTATCTGTGGAGAGAGCAAAGAGAATGAGGAATTTGATGCAAATGTTACTTGTAAGCTCTGTGTAAGAAAGAACAGCATCAACATTGAGAGAGAATGTGTCAATTCCAGCCAAGAGAAACAAGTACATAAAATGATTTCACTATCCAAGTCAAAATTTTCTGCAGTTAAAAGTGGTCCTTATCTGTTACTTAGAGTACCCGACCATTAGGGTACTTGCATGTAAGGTGCGTTGAGCCCATACTGTAAGTTGTGTTTGTCTTTTCTTGCATGTAAGGTGCGTTGAGCCCATACTGTAAGTTGTGTTTGTCTTTTCATTTTTTGACTTATTGCTTCCTTGGGGGACTCGGGGCCTTGGGATGTCTTTTGGGCTTACCTGCATCCTATTCAGAAAGTTCCCCTTGAGGTAACTGATATGGTTAGGCTCCCTGATGAAGAGACCTGTCGGTTACCTCTGATGTTTATGGTTCAGTTCCGGCACTTATACAGAATCTTGCCGTTGGTGAGTGGATGCCCAGAGTGCTTGATTTCTGTTTGTTTCTTGTCTATATTCGTATTATTTTTATCTATCTCTGTTGGATTATTTATTAGGGTACCCGAGGTTGATAGAGGACTTGCAGCTCGCAGAAATGTTTTAGCTGTTGTTAGGAGCATTAATCCATCAGGTCTCTATCAGTTAAGAAACAAGGAAGGACTTTTTGATCGACTTTATGCTCGTAATGAATACAATTTAACCCTGACAGGGACACTAAAACAAAATATTTTTGGTTGAGGACAAAACTTTATATTTGAAGAAATATTACCATTAGGAACATATAGTGTAAAAAATTTAAAAAATCTCTACGCAGCTTTCGTTTAGGCAGGGAGGGTTGTCTATTTTTGAACTACCGCGTACCAAGAGCACTGTATATAAGAACGTACGTTCTAACTGGCTAAGCCATTATAACTCTATGAATTTAATAATAATATAGACTTAAGAATAATATCATTGTCGTGTCTGCCGCGTCAACTCCTGTTTTTTTTTGTCCCTGTACTTTCCTCTCAAGAGAGCAGGAGGGTAGGGCAATGACCCCGGCTCGATAAGGGATTCGAGATTGTTGACGGTCCTCCGAGCAGAAGTCAGGGGGACGTGGGAGAGAGTGCTTGTGCCCACGAGAGAGAAGGCGTGTGGTTTTTTTTAGTCTGCGGTGTTGGCTCTTGAGAGAGTCGGGCAGACGAATACGGTGCGTGGGTGTATTGAGACCCCTAAGACGCACTAGGTCTTTGTTAGGTAACAGTCATTGGGAGATGACTGAAATAGTTAATTGACTGTATAATACTGTAAATAAGTTTGTAGACAGCTGCGTTTGTGCTTGCGAAAGAAATAAAACTTTTAATATTCACGGATGTGTACTGAACTTTATGCTGTGAAAATTTTCTTGTGTATCATTGAAAACATCTTGACAAACGAACCAAAGTGAACCCGTAGAAGTGAAGGGGTTCGACAATCATAATGTTAAGAATGGAGAAATACACTTTAAAAAATTGCTATTGAACCCAATAAAAAAATATGGTTACTTAACAGCGCGAAATAAACAAACTCCGTCAGGTACAATCGTATCACACAAACATAATTAAAAATAAAAATGTCAGAGAGAAAGCTATAAAGATTCCTCGGAATAAACAAATTAACGTGATCATGGGGCCTCGTGCTTAGTAAGTATCTAAAGCCAGATTTAAACATGTCACTGTGCATGCGCAGAGCGCAGTTTTAAATTGTAAATTATTAATAGTTAATAGAAATTGCAGTTACAAAAACAAAACTTGACACTTCTATAGAGTAAAATCTTTCGTTTAAGATCAAAAGGGAGTAAATTCATGCAGTAGTTTTCTCTCACGGACTGCCCAAAGAATCGGCTTATCAACTTAAATATATTGATGCAATATACATCAGTTTAAAAGATATTTGTAGCCAAAAATACTTTATATACCTACAACTGTACAGGGGTGAAAATACGTTACAACAAACCTGTTTGTGAACTCTAAAGGGCTGAAAATAAATTTAAGGAAATTTTTTTAAGGCGAATGTTTTGATAGAAATCCTTTGATAGAAATCTGATAGAGCGCAGTTTTAAATTGTAAATTATTAATAGTTAATAGAAATTGCAGTTACAAAAACAAAATTTGACACTTCTATAGATTAAAATCTTTCGTTTAAGACCAAAATGGAGTAAATTCATGCAGTAGTTTTCTCTCATGGACGGCCCAAAAAATTGGCTTAGCAACTTAAATATGTAGATGCAATATACAGTTTAAAAAATATTTCTGGCCCAAAATACTTTGTATACCTACAACTGTACAGGGGTGAAAATACATTACAACAAACCTGTTTGTGAACTCTACAGGGCTGAAAATAAATTTAAGGACATTTTTTAAGGCGAATGTTTTGATAGAAATCATTACAGGTCTTCTTTCCAACTACAATATTTTGTAGCATTTTTCTTATTTGCTATGTAAAAAATGGTTAGAACATAAAGGACAAAAACAGTAGATGTGCTTTAAATACAAAATGAAAAATTAAACCAACTGACAGATCACTGTGCATGCGCAGAGAGCAGTTTTTAATTGTAAATTATTGATAATTAATAGAAATTGCGGTTACAAAAACAAAATTTGACACTTTATAGAGAAAATAAAGCTCACTTCTACCCAGAATTGGGTGTATATAATTTGAAGTGGCACTCTATTTGAATTTGAAACAAACACAGTTTATACATGAAACAATGTTTATTGAATTCGTTGCACATATAATTGGCTTTTACAGCAATAAGCATACGTACTACTTGTACGGGATATATATATTATCATTCAATAGAAATACACATTTCTAATACTCACAAACAGTAAGTCAAACCAGCAGTACTGCCACGTAAACTTCGGGCCTGCTAAGCACTAGCGCAGGATAATACCTTTTCAACCGTAACCACCTTATTTATTAATGACGCTGCGTGGTATTTATACTAAGCGCGTATGCCGAAATTAGCATATCTAAAGCAGCTTCTTTAATTCATTCACTCAAAAGTTCGATTCTTGTGAATAGAATCTTGTGTATACCTTACACTGGCCTCCCTCGAAAAAAAATTAGGTAACTGAGGTCTGAACGGCTTCAGTTAACTAACTGAAAACGCGTGCTGGTCTGACTTTTTACATAATGGGTGGCAAAGTCAAAAAACCTTCCACACGTTGTGTGGAGGAAAAACGCCACTACCATTTTACAAAACTAACCCCGAAGGGTCCAGGTGACACCATCAAACAGTGGATTTGCAGAGTTGCGGATACTGGGCTGGCCAATTGCGCCCTAGAAGATTTGTTCATGAATGCAGCAACTTCCTTGCACCAGTCTGTCCATTTCGTGGAACCTCTCTTGATGGTCGCAGTCCTAGTAAAGGGATTCGTTGACCGTGTGGTCATCCTTCGTGCAGCAGGTCGTAGGTCCTGAGGCACTGGTCCGGCTTGACGATGGACAGGAGGTCTCTTGGGAGGAGGCCAACCTTGCTATGCGGCTGATATCTTGTGTTTCCTGCACTTATGCAAAGGAGCTTTTATAATTGTCATCTATCCTTTTCAAAACCTTGTGTACCTTATGTGTACCACGTTCCTTTGATAGAGTTTTTGTAGCGCACACCTTACTTTGCTTCGTACTTTTGCTTGTATCGGTATTGGATTTTAATGCAGATTCTATTTTGTCAAATTTATACGCCGCACCAACGTGTTTAGTTACTGGCTTTATCTCTCTACTTGTGTCATGTGTTTCAACAAACTGACTCTGTTTTTGGTATTGGTGCTTATGCGACTTCTTGTTTACCGCCTTAATTACTTCAGTATTTGCAGTTTTAATGCTGGAAACTGAAGGCGCTTTTTCACGTTTTTTATCCCCCTTAACTTTAGTTTTATCCTCTTTTGACGAAAAAGTCACTTTGAAACTTGCGACATCAGAATCGTTAACATTTAAATTCTTTAACACTGCTTCAGTTTTAGGAAGATTAAGCTTTTCAAACTGGTGCGTTTTAATGCAAACGACGTCTATGACTTCCGAAGCATCAGCTAAACTACTTACAGTATAACTCTGTGTCAACTGTTCATCCTGACTCTCAGTATGGTTTTCATGTACTTTATTTAAAACCATATTATCAACCTGGCCTACAGCATCCTCATTCGGATGGAAACTTGAAATAATATCATCATTACCTAGCGAGTTCTTACTATCGTTTAAAGAATTTTTATTGTCTTCAACTAATAAGTATTCACTAACTTCCGTAACACATATTTCGTCATCTACTAAATTTCCTTCATTAACAGATGTGTGAAAATCATCTAAAATATGAGGTATAGCATTAATAAAAGTGTCAGATGATTTATTTTCTAAACCACTAGCATTATTATCGGCACTATTTTCAGAAATTTGTACTGGAATTACCGCATTATTCCAGCTAGACTCACTTTCTTGATAAGCAACAAAAATACCCTGACTTTCACTATTCTCAAAATAATGATTACTGCTCGAACAAGTTAATACATTTGACCACACAGTTTCAACAGGTTGAACCATATCATGTGAATCAACTTGCCAGTGCAAGTAAGGTGCTTGCATATTATTTACTTTAAGTGCACTAATTTCATTATAACGCCGTGCGCTTCTATTATTTTGCCTGCGGTACTGCTTACGCTGCTGGTTTAAAACTCGCGAAAAATTTTGGCGCGGGTGTATAAAACTTCTCGTACCTGAATGACGGTGAGGGGTAGCGAAGAAATGCCTATTGTCATATTTAGCTAAAGCTTGAAGGAGGGTAACCTTGCTTGTAATTGTTTGATTATCTAAAAAATCTTGGACACTTGGCTTCAAACGTTGGATAACTATTTTTAAGATTACCGCTTCCGTCACCCCTTCTAGATATTCCTCACACTTGGAAATCTTTTCCATAGCAAAATCTAATGCAGACTGACCTTCACGTTGCCTTAGCGAATAAATTTCCGCTTCAATTTCACTTTGATTAAAGGTCTTTCGAAAAATGCTAAGAAACTGTTTCTTGAATGACAAATAGTCAAAAATCAGATTAATGCTTTTAATACACGTGTACCACTGATATGCACTACCTCTTAAAGCGGCTAGAGCAATTTTAAGTTTATCCCCCTCTGGGGTGCATTGTTGCTGAAAGTAATGATCAATTTCCTTTAGGAATTGGCTTGAGGGGCCGCCATTGAATGTGGCTTCGAATGGCGCAATTTGCTGAACCATAATTTCCCGAGGAAAATTTCCAGCAGGGTTTTGTTCTACAACACTCATTTTTAAATAGTATATAAGTACTTGCAACAATTTTATCAATATAAGTACACAGTACACAGTTTTTAATTTCAATTATGTTGTTCGTTATAAATGTAACGCTAACAACCAGGGTATATATAAACTTTCGGGCACCAGTATAGAGAAAATAAAGCTCACTTCTACCCAGACTTGGGTGTATATAATTTGAAGTGACACTCTATTTGAATTTGAAACAAACACAGTTTATACATGAAACAATGTTTATTGAATTCGTTGCACATATAATTGGTTTATACAGCAATAAGCATACGTACTACTTGTACGGAATATATATATTATCATTCAATAGAAATACACATTTCTAATACTCACAAACAGTAAGTCAAACCAGCAGTACTGCCACGTAAACTTCGGGCCTGCTAAACACTAGCGCAGGATAACACCTTTTCAACCGTAACCACCTTTTTTATTAATGACGCTGCGTGGTATTTATACTAAGCGCGTATGCCGAAATTAGCATATCTAAAGCAGCTTCTTTAATTCATTCACTCAAAAGTTCGATTCTTGTGAATCGAATCTTGTGTATACCTTACAACTTCTATAGATTAAAATCCTTCGTTTAAGACCAAAATGGAGTAAATTCATGCAGTAGTTTTCTCTCATGGACGGCCCAAAAAATCGGCTTAGCGACTTAAATATATTGATGCAATATACAGTTTAAAAGATATTTGTAGCCCAAAATACTTTATATACCTATAACTGTACAGGGGTGAAAATACATTACAACAAACCTGTTTGTGAACTCTACAGGGCTGAAATTAAATTTAAGGAAACTTTTTTAAGGCGAATGTTTTGATAGAAATCCTTACAGGTCTTCTTTCCAACTACAATATTTTGTCGCATTTTTCTTATTTGCTATGTAAAAAATGGTTAGAACATAAAGGACAAAAACAGTGGATGTGCTTTAAATACAAAATTAAAAATTAAACCAACTGACAGACTTTTTAATTCTGGAAACATAATTAGTTGTCTTTCTTAGTTATAATTTATCCCAAGTTAGAGAACCAATAAAAAGAGGGAAAAAATGAGTTTACGGCTATTGTGTAATCACTGGAAAGCTGTGTAAAAAGGCATTATGTTATCTAATAAATAGAAAATTTACTTGAAGATTTATTCAGTATATTTTTTTTTTGCATGAAGTATTTTGAAAATTACAGATAAAACCCCCTAAAAAAACAAAATATATTTCTACATATCATTCTTTTTAAAGTTTAATAAAAATATGTCTCCCTTTTTAAGATACGACATGATTTTGTTTAAAAGCTTTAAAATGATCCGAGAAGATTTATAGTGAAATATATATTCTATATCTTACATGAATGATATGTTCCCTTTAACATACCCCCAACTGATTTAGGGTTTTAATTAAGTAAAATTGAAATGAAAGTAAATACATTTGAAATAAATAAATAAAAGATTGACCTAATTTCAGAGAAAAACGAGTAATAAAAAAAAACTCTGAAAGAAAAGAAAATATCCACGTTAAAAAAGTACCTCAGGAAACTTGTAGCCTGTATCAGGTGGTGATACAGAATCAATTGAAAAATGAAATCGGAAAAATGAGATTTTTTTACACCAATTTACCATATGAGCCCATTTTTTCAGGTTTCTAGAATGTTGGAGCGACAATAATTGGAATTAAAATATTTTCACCACTAATAAAAATTCGGAAATACCTGTGTGTTAAATGTTTTTTTTTTCTGTATAATTTTATCGGCATTTTTATGGATAAACCTGGGTCGTTTTTTCTAGCCGTAAGTACATTCAATATTCATGAAGTTTTTTATGAGAATTATAAAGAAATCATTTATCTCAAAGCTCTTAATATCTACCCCGATTCATGCTTAAGTACTGAACATTACTGAGGCGATCATAATTTCAAACGAATCAAGTGAAAAATTTATCAGCTTACACTTTTAATTTAATATTTTATGTTCTTTGACAGCTATGCAAACAAATGCCACATTATTAATCTGCTAGAAGCAAGAAATGTGAACTTTGAATTAACGATACACGTGCCATTCCTCATCTTTAATATAATGAAATGCCTGCGATTTTGACTACCACTGCACGCGATGATGTGTCACCTCAGCATTTATAATTACTTGTGTGACGCCACCTAACAGGGATATCCAAATCTTATACTCGAACATCCATCTGTTTCACTTAGTTCGCCATTTCACATCGTCGATGACGATTTTCGTATTGGAAATCATTCTGTCGTAACTTCTGAATTTCTGAGCAACACGATTCGACTGGTCTGATTAGACTCTTAAACAGGATTTTTTTCTATCATCCATATGAGATTTATGAAAAATTTTTAGTGTGTAATTTGTTGTTGTTGTTGTTTCTAATGTCCCCTAACCGGAACACAGGCTTGCGGTGCTAGAAGGGCAGTTTAATGACACCAGACGTTTCGGAGATCGCCTTAGTCAAGTGCCACCAAAATTTTGACTGAGCAACCCTATGAACGACATCTGGTGGGACCGTACTCTCCTCCAAGCCCCTGCCAACACACTGTAGGACTTATTTAGCGTACACTTACCCGGCGTAGCCACGAAGACATTCAGAGATGCTTGTCTCGATTCGAAGAACCACTCTCGAAGCCAGAAGCCCACATTCTCCCCACTAGTAACCCAGTAGTACCATCTTGAATGTAATAAATGGGTATTCAAGCGTTGAATATAAACTAGACTCAATGGACTCGAAAATCCTGAGTCTCTTAGAACTAAATAACGGTGACCAGGAGAGAAACTACTTACTCATTGTGGCAACTATAAAAAAATTGTATCTTACGTATTAATAAAAAGTTGGTTTCATCAGAAGAAAATTCACGAATAATTTGTAAGAGTGTCTTAAAACCGTTTACACACTTTTAAGTACTGATATTTAACATGCAACATAGATCTTTAAGAAAAATCGGTTTATTTAAATTGCTGGTAAATAATACATTAATATTCTTTATGATAGTATCATAAATTATAGAAGTAAGATAAAAATGATTTTATCAGAACGAATAAAAGAAAATTTGAAATGTCTACCATCGATCCAAAATTTTACTCTTTATATATGTATTTTTTCAAAGTGATATTTTATACCAATTCACCATAAAATACTATTCTTTTTTTACTTTAATATTCTAAAGAGACAGTTTTGAAGTGAAAATAGATGTCAGTGGACAAAGAATAATTCCGAAACATTAAAATCCATTTCTGTTGCTAAATGTTGTATTCTTTTGCGTTCGGAATATCAAACTCACATTTAGAATAATTTCCTATTTAGAGTTGTAGAATTATAGTAATGAAGGAACAGGTTCGACAGAAATTGTCTAGGAAAGGAAACAAAAGAGAGAACTATGTATTATTAAAAGATATTTGTGAACAGTTACTAAATTAATGTAAAGTTTTGAGACATGCTTCATCTTTCTCCCATATTTCAGTCTATTCCATTTTAATGGAATTTCTGTGACTGTACAGGAAGTGATTTGCGAAAATTTAATGATTTGTAGAGAGTTATTAGTTGTTTCTTCGAATTTCAAAGGCTATGAAGTGAAAATTATCTGAAGCTTCGTGGATGGAAGAAGAATTTACAAAATGTTTATCGATTCTGCTTTGCAGCTGCTTTTAAGTAGTTCTATATTATTTATGGCAATGTGTGGGCTTTAAGTAGTCTAGTGGTTAGAACGCTGGGCTTAGAACTGGGGGTGCTCGGTTCGAATCCAGACGACGCCATTAAATTCCCTCGTGTCTATGCCTAATATGGGCACATTAAATTCGTAGACCGAGAAATCCTTCTATGAGGTCAGAGAAGGTGGGAGAAGGTACAGTCTCCCCAGATAGGACCGGCCCGTGGATTTTTGCACCTGTGTAAGTACAATCTGTGCCCAAATGCTCCCCATTTCCAACCAATCTGCGCCCCACTGATCATTTTTAGAGCAGGCGCCTGTGTGCGCTGCACACTTCGCACACGCCATGGGCCGGCCCTGTCCCAAGATGTCGCCCCTGGGGGTGATCGGTCAAATTTGAGGTGGTACTAAGAGATGATGTTGGATCACCTATGCGGTGCCCCCATTGAAAGCAACCAAAGATGCGAAAAACAATGGTTGTAATTTTAAAAAAATAACAAAAAAATGTCACAATAAAATTTTCATATTCCTGAATAAATTATTTTCATAACTACTGATGATTGAAAATAGGGATATCTTTGTCGAGTCTCTTGGCTTTTAAAAGATACCCGATCCCTTAGAGAACAAGTGCCTGCATTGGCAAACACTTGTGTGTCTGCAATCGTCTGGAAACACTTATGGCATTAATACAATCGTCTTCTCACAGAGTTAAATTACACGAAAAAACACACTGATTAACATTTTTTTCAATACTATATATACAATCGTATCTTGTTTAATATTTCCTTTTGTCACAAACAGAGACTACTGAAAAAATAAACATCAAAACTATTTCTTCTTCCATGAGGACGGAAATAAACTGTATTCTAAAAATTGCAATACAAGAAATTAATTTATTTTCAAAATATGGTATGATGGCTTTGAGTTGTGGAGAGTAGCATAAATGTCCGGGGAAAAATAGATTCATGGTTTAATTTCTGGACATGTCAAATTGTTTATTACACTCGTACTGAAAGTATTTAGAATGTGTATTATACATTTGAGGTCATTTTACACAGGCAAAATGTCACTTTTCGATTCAATATGCAAAATAATAATTCATTTTATGGACAGGAAAGTTTCTTCTCATGTCAGAAGGATACTTTTAGTGAAAATATTATCCTTTATGTAGTTAGATTAATGTTTTATTGTTAATGTATGATATTTGAATGCAATGGGGATGATTGAGAAGGTATTAGTAACAGTTTTAAAATTATCCGGATTTCAATCCAAATGAGAGAGTACACTTACCTTTACCAATCTTAGATGTTTGCTGTAGTGGATTTGAAGGACAAAACCTAATATTCATTAATTATATTTTACATTAATCTCAAATACTCTGGAGATGTATGCAGAAATACCATTATTCACGAACTCTTATAGATTAACAGAAAACACTCCAAAATGAGGTTCTTAAATTACACACTCGACGAATTTTAACACAGAAGATATAAATATCAAATATATAGGAAATTAATAAATAAGTACGTACACACGCATATATATATATATATATATATATATATATATATATATATATATATATATATATATATATATCTTTGTGTGTGTATAAATCTTGTTTATTTGAATTATGGTAATCTAAACTTTTCATTTAACATATTTATGTTTATCATTTTATCTCCATTATAAAATATGATATAAAAATATTTTTTATGTAACCTATGGTCGAGATAAAGATCATCTTTGGATCGTGAAGAGAGGGTCCTAGAACTCTACACTATATATTTCACTATTGACAGTATGTCTGTGATAAGTAAAAGCCTGAATAACAGTAACAATGATGGAGAGGACGAGAACAAGCTATAAGTGACAGATTTATGTCTTTCGGAAATGATAAAGCTCTCATGAAAAGACACTTAAAGGATCGTTTTTTAAGGACGTTGACAATAAGCGAAGACACATGACGTATTTAAATCCTATAGAGACATATAAATTTAAAGGAGAAGTTTAGTATGCCAGAAGACTATTATCAAATTGATGCTTTAAGCAATAAAATAAATGTTTCTACTCTTTCTATATATATTAAAATAATGTGTTTATTAATGCTTATCATGATGCCTAAAGTCCATTAAAAAAACTTTTAAGATAAACGAAAGTCATAACTTCGTTTTTTCTGTTGTCTGTGCATGCCATCAATCTGATTTGCCTAAACGTGCAGTTTGTTAATGTGTAGTTGTGACCCTTGTATAGTGATAAGGGTGTAAACCAGGAATTTGAATTACACGCTACTTAAGTTTTATTGTAACATGATACAAGTGTATATGTAACTAGACAGTAACTTAAATATAATAACGAACATGACGACGAAAATTACAGGGTCATCGATAAAGGTTGGACACATTTCATATAATCATATTTAATGAAATAATTACAATACAAACAATTCTTTCGTTGTGTAATGTACAGAATTTAATAGAATTTTACCTTAATAAGTTTCAATATGAGCACCATTGGTTGCTCTACACATATCAAGTCTATAATCAGTCTCTAACCAGGTGTTACGGAGCAAGTCTGCCGTCACTGTGGCAAATGCATCGACAATTCTCTCCCGTAAATGTGTCGAGTCCCGTACTTTTACGCTGTAAACAATGTTCTTGACGTAACCCCAGATTTGTACTCCGCTAACCAGAAC
The DNA here is from genome assembly GCA_907164885.2 of Dolomedes plantarius. Lineage (NCBI taxonomy): Eukaryota > Metazoa > Arthropoda > Arachnida > Araneae > Dolomedidae > Dolomedes > Dolomedes plantarius. The sequence goes on from OU015497.1 coordinate 175,758,140, forward strand.
ACACATTGAACTTTCTCCTGAATGATAGACATTGCACTGACGGAAAGCCAAACGAAGACATCTTCCACCTTGCATCGCTTCTGCGCAACGTTCCATGTGACGATTGCGTACCAGTTACAATTAGAAATCTTCGACACTTGCCAAGTTATTTGAAAAGAATATCATTGCGTTTTCTCAAGTTCTTTTAGAATTATGAGCTTTCGAAATGTGTCCAACCTTTTTTGATGGCCCCTGTACTTCTATCATGTTATTTTTTTCTTCTTGCGTCATGCCCATTATTTTATAAAACTACTCCATACACGGGGCATCTGTGTGAGAGATTTACATTTCATTTCCTGGTCTCAAAAATTATTCTCGTGATAGACAGCTCCCAAAATCTTTTTCAATCACTCCCGCTTCGAGGCTAAAAAAATTAAATCTTTCAGTCAGCTTTTGGAACGTCACTTACCCCTTAAAGCAACTTGAAACTCTTGATCAAACTCTTTAATTTAACTTATTATTTGCTTCATATCCCACACTTTGATGAGATGTATTGCATTGTTAACGGTGGCATCATACAAGAGTTAGTGTGAATATACATACGTATTAAGACTTCTATGTAGTAGTTGTTGTGTATCCCTTTATAATTTAAAAAAATGTATAAATTAAATATACAGTGAATTAAATACTTTAATAATTTTCTCCACCTATTGTTTAACTTTGATGATTGTCATTGGATTAATTTTCGCGCGGATTAACTGTAGTGGCATTCATGAAAGTTGAGCAAACGATAAATCATGTTTTATGATTACACAACAAATTTATTACACAACGCAATACTAACCACTATACGTTTTAAATATAAGGAATAAGTTTAAATTAATTAATACACTTTGTTTGATTTAAATAATTAAATAAAGTAACAAAAAGTTTAGACCACAACAATGGCGCAGTGCAAAACGAGTGGCGCTCACAACAGAATTCACATTTGAAAGCATGACAGATTTTTTTTGTATGATTATGAATAATTTATTTGAAATATTTTTTTGGGGTGGAGGAAAATAGTAAAATACTTGTTTTTGTATGATGATTTTAAGTGTTTGTTTAGACTATTAAATATGCAAATTTTATATATATATATATATATATATGTGTGTGATTTTGTTTTAAATAATTGTAGTAGCATTTTATGATAGTGAATTTATGGGTATTTGATGCTTGGGTTATATTTAAATTTACTTCAATTATTTCAGTCAGTTTTTTTAGTGTATTAGTATAGGGTGTTTTTGATTTTCTGGTTTAGTTAAACAGTAGAGGCTTAAACTTAAATTTTTGGCACAGAAATTTTGTATACGAGTTATGTATGAATTTACGGTAGATATTTTAAAGGTGTATTATGAAGCGTGCATTCCTTTTATTTACTTTTTTTGTTTGCTAATATGGGGTGCATAATTATTGATACATTGAATTATATAGGTTCGGATTTGGTATTTGTTTGCTCTGATGAAGTTAAAAAATGTTAAAGAATAATAATTGCTATTGATGTGTTCAAAATATGTGTTTTTCATTGTGTAAATTTGTGGTATATTTGCATTCTAAGTATTGATAATTTTGTTGATTGCAATTCTACATGTCAGGTCAATTTTGTTAAAATTTTGTTTTGGGCTTCATATCACTTGTTTTTTTTGGTTTTGTCTGGTGCTAAGTTTTTCCTACAATCCCCTTTGCCGTTCAGAGCTGGTCTCATGGTCAGACGGGAATTAGAATTTGTTTGGGTTCTTGGATAGATCTAAAATTACCCTAATTTTTTTCGTATAATATTTTTTTTCACACGGAATGCTTGTGAGGGATATCAAATGCTTCTGCAAGATGGTTTTTCTCCAAATACGCGAGATTGTAAATTCCTCTGCACGTTAAGTCTCTCATACGAGAAATTTTGTGTTTTTATTAATTCCAGCTAACAAATTTTGTTTATTCTTATTTTTGCACCCGAATTACTCCTGAAATGTAACAATGCATCTTCAAGATGGTTTTTCTCCAAATACGCGAGATTGTAAATTCCTCTGCTCGTTGAGACTTTCATGCGAGAAATTTTGTGCATAAAATATTGACCTTTTCTTTTCATATTTCCAATTAATTTTTTTACATCTACTGTGGAGTCCAAATTTTATCTCGTTCCTTTTATAAACAGTTGCTACTTAAATATTTTTTGGTTACTCTTGTCTACTAGGTTTCGAGTGCATATTTTCAGCTAAACAGGTCAGCATGATTTTTGGGATCGAAAAGTGGTTTTTCAGTTTAGTGGTTTTGAGTTTTGAAGGAGATTTTGATTTGATTTGTTGAGTTTTTGGTTCGATATGATGTGGCTTATTTTAAGTAGAGCATACAATTTTTTTGTAAAGGTTTTGGAACGTATGCTTCGTTGCCATAGTAGGAGTTCGGATATGTGAGTAAACTAACTGTAGGCAAGTTATAAATTTTTTTATATTACTTTGAAACAGAGACTGGTTGCTATGATTTAGATTTTTGACTAGGTCCAGGGTTTAGTTTCAGTGGAGCGTACATTGTTATGATATTTTTTTGTGAGAGGTATGATAATTTGTCAATGGTTTCATGTTTTATTTTATATGCAATCTCTGTAGTATAATATAAGTTGTTATTAGGTAATTTTGATTCAAGTTTAATTTGTCGCAATATACCACAAGTGTTTAATGCAATTCTAAAAGTTACGGTTCATATCAGATAGTGTTTCAACCATTTACCGGTTGTAGCAATGCCAACACTACAGATATAACTGGTAACGAAATCTAACTAGTTTAGGGGAAACAGTGAACAATCAGGGAGTGATTGTTCACTGGGAGAGATTGTTCACTGGGAAACAGTGAACAATCAGGGAGTGATTGTTTTGTGAACAAACAGTGAACAATCTGCGACAGTTACAGTCCGATATGAGGTTTCTTAGTGGCTGGTTGGATAGTGGCTGGTTGGATAATCTGCACCTGGCCACTGCGATAAAATCTGCTAGTGTGATGGAAGCAGAGGTCAGGGCCAAATTCCCCGCTTCCTTGGCCATTGCGTCAGCACACTCTTTTCTTTAATATTGACATATGCGGGAATCCATTGAAGGCTACAGGCCTTTCCCTTACTATGAAGTTGACAGAGAAGAAGATTTATGTTGTGGGTAGGAGGTTTCCTCATTTCTCGCAGCTTCCAAAGCTGATCTTGAGTTAGAAAAGTTAACGAGCCCTTCTGTTGATCAAACGGCAGGATTGGACAAATCAAGAAAAAGTTCTTCCTTAATTGCAATGATCTTTATGTTGAATTAAACGATTTTTTTTAATGTACTCCATAAAAGAAAAAGAATATTTTTATTCTACCATCTTATTCAACTTAGAAATTTACTCCACCAAAGGGCTTTATGTCCTTTTTAAAACATAGTATACCTCATTTTATCCTGTGTAATTCAAATATAAAAAAAATGCGTTTCTTTTTGTAAATGAATAAGATACCAGAGTGAAAAAAGCGATTTATCTATTACAGAGTACAAGTTCAAAAAAAATAATAATAATTTCAAGTAGAAAATAATTGGGAAAATTTTTCTCTAATGGGTTAACTTTCAGATGATTGAATCCAATACTGCTACTACTCAGGGGAAAAAATATTGTTAAACAAAAAGTAGAAAAGTAGTATTCGCACTTAGTGAGGCACAATATTATAAAATTAGGGTACCTAGCATCTAGTCAGATCGGTTGCTGGGAAACAAATAAAAAATTGAGAAAGATGTTCAAAAAGAGGTTTCTAGCAGAAAATCGTTGCAGTGGCGCCTGACCATGGAAAGAACAATTAATGACTAATAGGAAGCGTATGACAACTGATCATTATGAAGAAAAGTTGAGGCATTTGAAAAATATTAATTAAAGGAGGGGGGCATGAAAGGGTAATTTCCCTGTATCGTTAGCATCAAAAAGAAAGTGCAGTAAGGTTATGAAGGGTGTTCAAACTATAAGAGCCTCTCATATCACAAAGAAATGTTTCTTTCCAACCTTACGGTATTGATGACTAATGCGAATCGGATTTTATTTTCTAAATATTGTTCAAAATATCAATATATTTTATCTGACAAAAGGCAAGTCAGTATTAGATCAGTAGCGTTGAATAGGACATACATTTCTCTAATTCTTATCTTTAAATTTTGGAGCAATTTTCCAAAAATTTTCTCCATCTTATTTTTTACTCTAGAAATCATTTCCAAAGAAAAGCAGAAGTTAATGAAAATTCATATTACTTAGATCAAACAGATATAAATATGATATTCGTCATACTTTAATTCGTGCAAAATATATTGCTCAAGTATAGCATTTTCAGTATCATTTTAGGATATACTGATGTATGTGTTCATAAATCCATTAAAATTTTAATCTAACACTGTAATTAATGACGAATGATCATTGGGAGTTTAATTTGGAATATCCTATTAATTACTTTCCTGCGAATTTCATCTCTTATCTTACATCATATACTATTTTAATTGGAATATGATTAATTTCACATCTGAGAAGACGAAAGGTAGAAACACTAACTCTGTGTGTGACTTGAAATATTACAAGTGTATGTTTATAAATCATGTTTCACGATTTCTTCATTAAATAAATGAAAGTAATTTTTTCCCCCGATTTCAATTTTTAACGAAAGAGATTTCATCAATTATACTTCATTTCATTTATTAGTGATGAGATCTATTTCGAAACCGTAGAGATATTTTGGTGTATATATTATGCTAATTACTGCGTGTTAAAGTAATTGATATAATAACGTTTTAGTGAAAAAGACTATCAGTAACTGACGTAACTAGTAATTATCTCTTTTTCATCAGATTTTATAAAATGAAATGATGATATGAGAAACATATTTAAAAAGTTTTTTTTCATATTAAAATGCATTTTAAAAACACAATTTTGGAATTCTGGAAAAAATAAAATTTGAATTTTCAGAATGTTTCACAAATCTTATATATTAAATTAATTCATCAAAAATTTACGATCAAATTAACAGTGAAAATGTCAAACGTTGCTGTATTAATTTTCATAAATATGTCATTCAAATATTCGCTTCTGATATTTTTACGGGAACAAAGTTGAGAAATTTTTTTTTGTATTTTGGAGTTGCTAATTACACTAGTTTGGAATGTCCTTTCTTGAAAGAAGATTATCTCTCTACTGTTTAAAAAATTTTTAATATACATGTACTACAAAACTTTAAGAGATCTAATCTATTTTTTTCCTAGCATTTATATTAAATAAAATCATATTTCATGAAATTTCCATAGATTTAGCTATGTTGCAGATATTAAGGAGTATAGAAATATTGTAAAAAAATTGCACCATAAATTATAAGAGTATCTGAAATTAATTTAGTCTTTCCAATTAATATCTAATTATATTAAGTACGAATAATGTTCTTTTACTTTAAAGGGAGTTATAGATAGATATGAAGTAAATTCCCTGCCTTAAAGCTAATCAGTAGTAGCTATATTGGGATCGCTCAGCCCATTGTTATATATGTATATATATATATATATATATATATATATATATATATATATATATATATATATATATACATATATATATATATATATATATATATATATATATATATATATATATATATATATATATATATATATATATATATATATATATATATATATATATATATATATATATATATATATATATACACAGGGGATTCTTCTCTGCTTTACTCTGTAAACGATCCATTCATTCATAGACAAAATCAATTTTTGTAGAGGTTTATTAAATAGATTCTTCTTTATAACTATCTACAGAGAGTTAGTTTAATTAGTTAGGAACTATGTATGCTACGCCTGTTCCTCTTTTCCTTTAGGAGTAATATACCTTGCTCTCAGGAGATAATGAAAACAGTTTTCAAGTGTACGCTTTACTCGTCAATAATCAGAACTAATTTACTTAAACTACGATCATAGAAAGCTTTTAACTCCCCATAGCAACACAATATCGTTGCAAATATTCACTTAAAACGATGTTCCTGGTTCAGACTAAATTAACATAAAAGGGAAAAATTTACTTGAAATATATTTTTTAGAAAAAAATTGTGACTCTAAAAGGAATTTATCTTAAAGTAAATACAAGCACTTCAGAAAATCTTATAACGGTATTTTTAGGTGACTAAAATGAATTGGCCCCCGCACAGTATTTATGAAGAAGACCCATAATTAGTCTGTGGAATTGCTATTTAATAATGGCTCTTTCACTTTAATAATGTGCTAATTTAAGGGCCGTGTTAAATAACTTCTCTGATGTATTTAGTTTGGCAATTTCTGTGATTTGTTTGAAACGCGAATAAGCTCTAAAATTATACGTGCGCTCGTGCTCTAATAATACATGTTCCTGAGAACGTTTAAAGTGAAATATACGGGGGTTAGTAGAATTTGTAGTGTACGAGAAATGTAAATATATTTTATATCAATTATTTCCTCTATTTAATTAGTTGATTTAAGAGATATTTTTTATTTGGTCACTTCTTCTGGATAAAATATCATGATACATTTTAAAACACTCAAAGGAGGCTACGTATTTCAAATATTTAAATATAATTAAAACAATAACTCAAAAATAAACTCAATTGCTTGGATTTGTATTTTTCAATTTTAAACAGTATCGGATGACGGCTTCCATATTTCTAAAAGATTTTCTTTTCGGATCGAAACTAGTGTGTTAAAATTACAGGCTATAATAATCTGCATATATAATCCATGTATAATTATATTATTAAAGATTAAAAATGGAAAAGTTTAGGTAAAATATTACCCAAAAGACTCAAAGCACAACTTGTATGTTCAAGTGGGTTCGATTGATTTATCAGAATTATTTTTTGGTATTTGACGACTTCCACTGGATAAAATATTATAAATTACTTAAGAACACTTAAATGAACCCTGTGTTATATATTTATTTGATTCCAATTACTCCATCTTTATGGCAGTAGAGTATTTACTTTAAATATTTAAATTGCTAAAAATAAATCTCAGTGGGTACTTTGTATCACTTAGTATTTTCCCCTTTTAATCAGTATCGGAAAATTTAAAAAATATTTTTTACTCGTTAGTCTGTAAAGTTTCAAAATTTTTACTGACATTTATGTTTTTATCGATATCTTAAACCTCCCATAACGCAGAAATACACAAAAAATCACTCGAAAGAGTACCAATTTTCTCCCATTACGTAAAATACTGGTCCCGAGGCATCCTTAGTGTTTAGATATTCAGCTTTCAGCACCGAGGTAGTTCGATTCGAATTCCGAAAAGCACCCCTCCATGCCATCGTGTCTACGCCGGAAACGCTATAGCCTATAATAGATTTTGTATGGGAAAGTTAAATCTATAGGCCAGAAAGTTCTTCCATAGGGTAATACGGGTTTGGAGGAGGCTGCGTGTCCACCAAAGGTCGCAAATAGGGAACAAAATTATGATGGCAACCTGGCACCAACTTTGCCAGGTTGACCACAAGTGCTGAAGTCCAAATGGCAAAGTTGTACTTCAATACTTGTGGTGCGATAAAATCGGAGCCACTTTCTTTGCCCCTCAAGCATTCTATGGACCTGGTTTGGAATGTTCCGGAAAGGGGGCCTTAGAAACAACAATGTAAAACATATTTTTAAAATTTCTTTTTGAAATAAAGTATTTATATGAGTAACTCAATCTAGGGGAATTTATAAGGTAGTTACACTTGTCTAGTAAGAAAAGCAGAAATTTTTTTGAGGGGTGGATTTTTTAGATGCTCATTAAAAGACATCCATATAAAAGGCATCCAATAAAAATTAATTTTTAAGAAAATTTCAAATTTTCTCATGAGTTCTTGTGTTTGGAAATTAAAGGCCTTTTACATTCTTAGCTGTAAGGTTGATGCGTTTACACAGGGTCACTAGAAATTGCGACATATTCATTTAAATTTATCCACACATGATCAAATAAGGGTAATTTAAATTGTTCATCAATGTACATATGGTAATAAAATAACTATGTAAAATATAGAACTATATTCTTTTAAACCATTGGTTCTTAACCTGTGGTCCAGAAGAACCCGATAAGTGGTCAGTGACGTCAAAAGAAAGTCAGAAGTGATAAGAAAAAAATTGGATTCTTCATTTCAAAACGATCAGAAAGTGGGCTATTTTACAAAATTGATAACTAACTGTTTGATTTTTTTTTGCTCCAAATGTTTTGTAAAATTTATAAAACTTACTGTATTTCTGCCGTTTCCTAACGTTTCGAGAACTAAAAAATCCCTTTCATGTTTAAAATTCATACTATATTTTCTGTAACTCTTGAGTCGCAGCGTCTCAGCAATTTTACTTTGCTAGTAAAGCAAATGCAAGCTCAAAAATCTCCTCCATTTTGTTTTCACAGGCTTTTATGTTTGCTACTTTTATGTTTGCTATTAAGTATACTTGTGCGCTAAAGATTTTATAGTTAATAATTGAGCAAAGTGTTGAAATTTTTTAATGTATCTTTAGATTCTATGTATTATAACTAAACATCGATTTTTCGATATGTTTGAAATTTCTTATTTTAAAAATATTTGAACTTGAATAAATGCTGTTTTCATGGTTTTTTTCCATATAAATCCAAATACCAATTTTTTTCTCCTGATCTAATATTGTATCAAAAATCCGATACTTCTTTGACAGTAGAGTATGCTGAATCAAATGTAAAAAAATCTAGTTTCAAATACCAAAATTGGAAACGGAGAAGGAATTTCAAAATTGTTAAATTTTTTTAGAAAAAATTCAATTTTCGAAAAATTTTACATTTTATCATTTATAATGATTATTCTTTATCGAAACATGATCCCAAAACTGCAATATAGTGTTTATTTACAAAATAAATTCTTTGGTACCGAGTCCCTTAGGTTAATATTTATCTTTTTATTAAAGTTTTTTCTCACAAATAGTTCGTTTATTTGGAAAATTGAATCTATTTTTGCCTGTAAAAGAGTTGTTTGGGAGATAGTTCCCGACTATCTTTTTACAAGTGTATTTTGATCAACAAAAGTTTATGAACCGATGCTTTAAAAAGCAATAACTCATAAATGTGCGCTGTCTCCACTTTATTAGTCAAAAAGCATTAATTTTCGGATAATTAACATACGTTTTAATCACTGCGGCGGGAATTTCCTTCAACAACGTACATTAACTTTATCGAAAGCAAACAATAACTTAATTTTCGGCATCGAAAGTTTATATTATTAAGGTTATAGCTAAGAATACCCATCAGCAGTATCGGTTTGAAACTTTTTAGTTAATTTCCCGCGTTTTCTGTGCTATAACGTCTAGAAAGGTTTGCAGTCAGTACGAAAATGAACACGAATATAGCGATTTATTCCGAAATCCAATATCGAATTCTCTTTGAAGTTTGTAAAGCTTTCAAAAGCCATCAACACAACGAAAATTGTGCATCGCGTCTGTTGTTTTACACTAGCGAAATCCACCGAATAAAGCTTAAATATTTCAAAAGAAGTTCGAATCTGAGAACTTAATTTACAAGGGTTTAACCGCTTCAATCAGATAAATTTGGCCGTTCGAAACAACCACGTTACGGGAAAGTAAACAATCCAAATCGTAAGATTGGGCAGAATAATAAAACTTAATTAAAGAAACTCAGTTTCAAGATTTAGGCATTCACTCTCATTATTTGGAGAGATGTACTTGTTATAAAACCCAGAATTCTGTTTTCATTCAACAGGATAGAATAATGATGAAAAAATAAATACATTATGACTTACCGCGAATTGTTATATATTTCCTGTGTTTTATTTTATTTTTATAGCAGATTAGTACTATAAATTTAAAACAAAAACAATTCACACTAAATACGCAGAATTCGGGACGTTACGACACATGAAGAGTACGTATGAAAAAAAAACGAACTCAAAAATGAAAGACGCGAAATAAATTTTTCTATAAAGCTGGAATAGAACAGAAAAAGTACATAGTGCCATCGCTTCTCAATATAAATTATTTATTTATTATTTTTTCGGTCAATATTTTTACAGTTCTGCCCTTATTTCTTGGGTTTTCGTAACTCATTGTTTTCTATCTCTCGGTAGGTAATATTCACCTTTGAACGCTTAATATTGTAAAACGACAACACTTATTGTAAATCATTTTCCTAACATTGCTTGCTCTTCTTGCGAATTGGCTCTTATCTTCTGATAAAGGATGATATTCTATAGGCATTTGAATACCGTGTATATATTTTATCGCTAATTAAAAGTGGATTTTCTACTTTTCTATTCACTACCATTATTCAGCACTCCGGTTCTATTGTTTGTTGTTTACTTTTGTGTTCGATTAATTGCAAATGTATTACAAATGTTATACAGTCTCTTATAGAAATTATATTACTATAAAACAAGAAAAAAAACTTCAGCCAAGACTGCTATAATTTTAAAGATGTGGAAACTTTACTTTATATTGATTTAATTGCAATTGCATACTTAAAACTGCCTCCGCTCTTCTTCTGTGCGTTTTATATTTCTTACTATTAGTTAGTTGAAGGTTCCATTTTATTTCTATAGATTCGTATTTCCTTCTGTAATGTAAAATAATCTTGATGGAAAAATGAATCTTAACTGAATTGTAACTGTTATTTATTTATTTATTTTTCATTTTATATCATTATTTAGAAACTTTATATCATTATTATAAAATTGAAATAAAATATACAAAGCTACTCAACCAAATAAGGTTCAGAAACCTAAAATATGTATTTGGTTACTTAATGTTTAAATTGTTTCAATATGCTGTGTGATTCTATTTTTTCGGCAAAAGTGAATATGAATTTCGAAACGAACGAGTTTTCATTTTATTTTATGTTATTTAAGTTTTTGCTGGAAATGCTAAATACTGAAAAATTAGCAAACTCACGTCTATAAGGAAAGCGATTCATCTTGCAACTAAAGTATACATCTCGAAATGGAAAGTGAAGAAAAATTCATCCATGTATATTTGGTGAACTAAAGCCGAATTCAGATGCTACAGACAGAAAACATGAAGGTGGTGGATTAGTGATGGGTCAGATAATTTTCACAATTGCTTATCTGGACCATGTTACATTATGGGAAAATTATAACGAAGTTGCTCTTATTCCGTCTGCAAGATATTCACGTTCTGATGCAGATATTTTGTGAATCAAAATAGCTTTTATACATTCACTCTATTGGAGAACTACTCTATAGGAATCCTGACTGACCGCGAGGCTAATCTTTTGTGTGTTTGTCATGATAGATCTATCAATTAAAACTTTAGAATTAAAGAAATCAAACATCAAACATCAAAATACCAATACATCGTACTGGGTTTGTGTCACGTAATGAAGGGTATAAATGCAGAAGAAAAATGAAAACCTCCCTTTGCTTATCGTTTTATGTTATCAAATTCTCGATTATTTCGAATGTTGTCACAATACGCCACAGCAAAAGTTTTAAACGTAGCCGTGAATATGTCCTTTTTTCGAGCTCATTCACGGAATATGTAACTTCCTTTTCGTGGAAGGGACTTGTTTTGACGCCAAACTCCTGCCGAAACAGCAAAATACCATTTGTACCTTTATTATGGGAGTACCGTATATGGGAGACAGCGCAAGAAAGTCTAAGCCTTATTCGACATTCGAACCCCAGCCCACTCCGTGGAAGCCCACGTCGCTAACCACAGTACGGGAGATTGGAGTATATAAGAAAAATGCTAATATTTACAGTTATAACTTCACTCCTGTGTTAATGGGAGATTTTCATTCATTATAACTTAAGTTATATATCCCCCCTCTCACACTCCCACCAGATAAATAAATAAATACACAAATAAATACATAACTAAATAAATAAATAAATAAATGAATAAATAAATAAATGAATAAATAAATAAATAGAAAATGTTCGACGCATTTCATATATTGAACAGATAATTCTTAAAATGGAATGGGTACATTTCTTTTCTTTACCCAATAGCTATGGCGGCATTTTGTTCTGCATAAAATTAAAATTCCACATCTCTTGTTACCGCAATGGAAATATATATATATATATATATATATATATATATATATATATATATATATATATATATATATATATATATATAATTGTCCTTTTACCCGTACATAGATTGTTTAACAAGACAAGTAGTACTTTGGCACAAATCAAAATATGAAAGAAATAGCCGAGTGCAATCTCACCATTTTTCGAGACATTGCATTTTCCTAATATCTTAAAGAATATGCAAGTCCCAGTACTATAAATTATGATAAATTTTAAGGGCGTTCGCAACAGCTGATTCCACTTTTATGTTGCAATGTTTCCAGACAAGTTCTTTCGCAAAACATGTGTATATTTCATTTTTTAAAAATCAATAACATTTTCATTTGAATTTCCATAAAAAAGATCTAAAGAGGTGATATCCGTCTCTATTTAGAAAAGGAATTATATAGCTGTTGCAGTTTAGGTAAATTGAGAACTAGAAACAGATTGAATACATTTGGTAAATCGTGAAATTATGACATCATTTCTGGAGTGAATTTATACGGTAAAAAATTTCCTGTAAATACGAAATCATTATTTTAAATGAGCTCACATGCTGTCTGGATGTTGATACGAAAGGAAATAAAAGCACACATTTCGAGATATTTTAAATAATTACGCGGATAAAAAATTGCGTAATCTAATAAAGCTTATACTTAGATTGAAACGAGTGAAAAACTTCGCTCTCAGACTAATCTCAGGGTCGAAAGAAAATTTAAGTCATTACGCTTTTTAAATGATGAGTATTAAAAACCTGGCTTGTGATAACCGAGGCTATTAGATTTGTTTCTATTCATCTAATATAGACAAATGGAGTAATATTGTTATAAAAATAAAATGATTTTTAAGTTTATTGTAAATCATATTTAGAAGCAATACATCTGTCTTTCATCTGCTAAAACTATTTTTGAACTGTATAAAATAAATAAATAACTCAATAAATTCCTGTGAATTTTACGTACATTTATTTCTTCATTTACCAATAATAGTTTTAAATTCGTTTTATAGTGTCCAAAAATCTGCATGACATCAACAACATAGATAGACAGCACTATAAAAGATAACTATCACGTTTTCTAGGAACATAAACAAATTCACTGCATTTTAGACTTCTAATATTAATGAAGACTTTAGATGTTCCTCTGCAAATAAACTAACCATTATAAATTGTAGAGTAATTGTGTTATATACAGTCTTGTTAAAATAATTTTCCCAGATTTGCAAAACGCAGTTCTAGGCAATTAAAATGCTTTAAATAAGTTCATTTTATATTGTACTGTTACGGGCAAGACAAGCATTTATATGGCCTTAAACTAAACTGCATGACTAAACTGCATATGACAAACTTAACCGCATAAAACTTTTGATAAAAACATTTTATTAGGGTAAATATTTTGAATTTTCTGTTCAAATTACCTGGTGTGTTTAACTTCTGCTTGTTTACTAATTTGCTCCTTTCACTAAAATTTGAACTCAGTCTTATTGAGAAATAGGTAAACACTCACAAGTGAGGTTTTTTTAAACAACAATGCCACCTTTTGATTCCACTACATCTTTGAGTAAATGCAATTGTGTTCCCACATACACACACAAATGCAAACCCCTCAGAACGAGCCTATTTTGTTCAGAACCCATTAAAGTCTCTGTCGTCGATAGCTCAGGACACCACACAAATTATACACTCATGGACTGTTTAAAGCTCAGTTTATTAAATATCTCAATAACGGACTCAGACCCATCGGTTACGCAGTCACAAGCACCGCAAAACACGTCTCTCCCGAAGGGGTCTTTCGATGAACACTGATAAACAAACACCCTCTAGGGGGCGCTACTGCAACAGCGCTTGGGGGGTTGGTTCAGAACATTCCGCCCCACGGTGCAATGGTAACATTCAACCATTTAATTATATAATCATTACATAAATAATAAAAAATTATATAAAATAAGCACAAGTATATGAAAACATCAAACTACACATAACAAAAAATACTAATATAAATATTACATATTAACAGGTAAAATACCGATTTTAGTAATGGTCCTTTTAAAGATTCCAGACTGAGTTTTGACCTTAACAACTCTGACCCGTTTGTCATCACTAAAATAGAGCTCATTTATTCTACCAAACACTAATTGTTTGAAGAATTGATAAAATAGTGAAATTTACCTTTAATGACAAAAAGACAGTTAAAGTATAACCAATATTAATTAAGTATACGAGAGAACGGTTAATTCAACAATAACAGCACAAAGTATTACACAAGAATATACCTATATGAAAAATATTATAAAAACACTGATTATTTTTCAAAGGAATTGTTAACAACATAATGAATAAAAGTTCGATCCTTGAGTAATCTAAAACACTAATTATTTTTTTCTCAGTTAAACAGTTTCCTTTTTTCTCTTATTGAAAATTTTCTCAAATTTTACACATTCATTACGAGCATTTTGTGCTCGTGATCTAGTCTTTAGAACTATAGGGTTTGTAGGGTTGTCTATATTTACATGACAGCTCTATATGTACATGACAGCTCTCGGGTTCACTGGTCCCAACACCTCCTCACAACACAATCAGAGTGGCCTAATTGACGAGCTACTCGCCTAGCTGACCACCCAGCTTCCATCATCCCGACGATTCTCCCCCTCTCAAACTGCGACAAATGCTTATATTGTCTTCGAACACAGCGTAATGGCATGTCTATCTCAGCTCTTCCTTTTAAATGATTCAGCAAACTCAAACAAGCTTTGGTTACCTGTTTTATACTCAACAGAGTACGATGTTCAACGCCCTCTACCGGCTGTTCGTAATGCACAATCACGCTGCATTTCTAATCATTTGCATATCTCCTCGACATGTACCTTCATTGCAAGTTTCGTTACGATCCCGCAATTATTTCTTGGTGCGCTAATTTTTTTGTCCATGAGTGTATATATATATATATATATATATATACACTCAAAGGGGTCCTAATGAGGCTAACTGTTATTGAAAAATAATTTTTATACTATCTATTATCATTATTTTATATTTTTGCAAACTATTGAGGACCTGTCGGAGTCTTATTATGTCTACTTATACTGTGCAAGAATGATTCAGAATTATTGATTTTTTTTTCCTTTAATGGTTCTATTACTCCAACACAAAGAAAAGACCAATAGCATATCAATGTCACAACATCTCCCAGTTTCCACTCGTTGTCGTTCCACTCAATTGAAAATCTCCATATTATTGCTGCGACGGATTTTAAGAGAGAATCTTTTAATGTTTTCATACAATATTCAAATTGTATACCATTAAGTCTCCTTTGAGCCACCGTTTATAATAATATATATATAATATATACATACGTGGGTGTGGGCATTAGAGTGTGAAAAGTTGGTTTAGCTTTTAACGGTTCAAAATCATTTTTGAACATGTTGATAGAGTCAGACTTTGAATTTTAGTTTTTGAATATTAAAAGTTTTAAAAGTATAAAATGGTTATCTTAAAGTATATCATTTGTCAATAAACACGGGTCAATGAAAAAA
Source organism: Dolomedes plantarius (assembly GCA_907164885.2). Classification (NCBI taxonomy): domain Eukaryota; kingdom Metazoa; phylum Arthropoda; class Arachnida; order Araneae; family Dolomedidae; genus Dolomedes; species Dolomedes plantarius. Next base: position 175,773,766 of record OU015497.1, read on the forward strand.
ATAATAGAAAAACAAAATTTTACAGAAAAAGTTGAAAAGACAGGTAGGAAACATCATATTTCAAAGTTAAATCAAGTAGTGCGAAAAAAAATTGGAAATTGTATGATAGGGTATTTGCGAGGCTAAATCTCTCTAGTTTAACTGGTTTGAAGTTTGTGAAGTACATTTCAAATACATTCACTGATCTTTCGACCATGACGAAACAAATGGTATTCTTGTTTCTTCCAGAACAAAAAAATCTTACACATATTTGTTGGTTGGTTTTGAGCCCTATGCCCACTTTTAGTAACCCATGGGGCAAACCGGAATCAAGAGCTTGAAGCCGATTCCGAATACCCTTGTCTACCACGGAATTTGAACCCTCAACTCAGATATGGAGGATCCGAATAAGTTGATATAACACTTTTCGCAAGAGGAGAAAATAAAATTTCAAGGAATCTTGTTTCAACACTTTAAATATTTTTTATGTTGTTTCAGCAGAAGGGTATTTTTCCTTTCTAGATACAGTTTTAAAATATGATGTACCATCGTGCAAAAAACTTAATATTGAGAGGGCCAAATTACCGGGCTACAGAAGAGAAATAAGTCATAATAATTTAATCGTATGGGTTATGATATTAATGTTTTGTACCTTTGTAATTTAATGTAATAAGGTATTCCAGCCACCTGAGTCAGCGTTCGAACAACTTTTCTGGCTTCATAATACGATATTTGTTTCATAACTTAACCATTACTTATCTCCGACGTGATCCTGCTGGGACAAATTCAAAAACAGTGAGAATGATCACCTTTGCATATGAATCAGTATACTGCTGCCTGACAAGCTTAACAATTTGAAGGGCGCCATTTGCACAGTGCAAACGCCTAAATCTAGTCTTTCTTCACTTGCATTCAATGTATTCCCGTTACATGAGCAGATAAAATGGTTAGTACTACCATCTGCTATCAGTTTAAAGAAATAAAAACATTTTGTAACATTTAATAGGAAAATATTTCAAGATTCTTTAGGCTAAAAAAATTGGGGGGGAAATCTGAACCGTGCAAATGGTGGAGGTTGTTGCCCCTAAAAAGGTAAAAATCATGCCATTTTCTGATTCCTCATCTCACGTTTCCAATACCCTCCTAAAATTTTGGAGCACTTGAAATATCTTAAAAAATCAATCAAGCATCTAAGATATTAGGATTCTAATGGAGACTAGCTGAAACATAAAATGCCTAATATGGGAAAATGAGGTTATTTTAGCAAGTATCCAATCTAACTTATGATAATTCAATGTCCTATGCCAGCTCATTATTCAAAATTAATCGTCGGGTAAAATAGTTTGCCTTGGGCAGAGACGACAAATTGGAGGTTTCCTGAGGAAGGGGACTATGGAATGATTTCTGATCGATGCATCTATAAACGGGTTGCCAGAGTCAATAGTTTTTGTACAGTTATAGCCTTCATAACCGAAGATATTAAGGTTTTATTACAAAAGAGAAAAATCACCTGTAATGATTCAATATCTTCACTGGAAAAGAATTCGTAATTTTAAATTCTAACACTGGGCTTGTGGCGGCCCAGTGGTACAGCGCGCTGGTTTTCGGTGCTGAGGGTGCTCAGATCGAGTCCCAGCGTTGCGCCACGAAAAATGCCTCCGTTCGTGTCGTCCCTTCATAGGGGGTAATGCTGTCCGCCTATATGGTGCCCCCACAATAGAATGGACAGTAAAAACTGCGGCGTAGTAAGGGCCAATGTTTGAATACAAGTGCCTCCGCATTGGAAAAAAAAAAAAAAAAAAAAAAAAAAAATTCTAACACACTCTTACCACATGTGCTCATTTTTTAGTCTATCAGGTAATAAAAAGAGTATTTTTTGTAGAATCCTTAATTTTTTTTAATGAAATTTCTGAACTCGAAGGTACTTTCCACCAAGGAGCTCAACGGGGGAGTAAGGATTGTCACTCCACTGCTAATGAGACTGTAGAGTTTTAAGCTGCCGCGACGTGCGACCTTCCCGAAATCCAAATTATAGACTCCGAATATCTACCCAGTGGGCCATCATGGAGATTATGATATGGGAATTTCCTAATCTGTATTTAGATGAGGGAAGTGATTATTAAAATAGAGCCTTCTTAATTTTTCTTACATATGTATTTTACAATTATACTTTTTACTTTTTTAAGTGCAGTATAGTACTTTATTAACTAAGCTTTTCACATGTGCATTATGCAAAAATTGTTTGCTTGTGATGAAATGCAAACTATATTCTGCCTCAAAATTGGTCAGCAGATTGGCAATTTGCATATTATAATAGATAAGGATCTCAAATATATTTTAAGATGATACGTCAGTTGTAAAATAAGGTACTTCACATCGTTATTTATCAGGAAGTATTTATAATGTATAAAAACACTAAAACAACTACATAGCGATGCAGGTAATGATATAAAGGTTTATTTTTACCTTTCATAGTCAATGAGAAATAACGCATTTTGAACATTTCGAATACTTTTATTAGAAATAAAACATAGTTACGCACTTTGTCTCTAAATAAATAAGCATAATTTAGAAATTAAATATCGTGGGTTTTTTATGCTCCGACAATTTTTCTGTTGTTCTAATTTCTTTTGTATTTCATCTTAAAGAAAATGTGGATATTTTAAAAACGCTAAGCAAAATAAAACATTAAGTTCTTTGTTTCAGTTGAACATTTAAATAATTCTTTGTGTAATCTAATTATTTTTACATTTCATTCTAATTCTGTTTAATTGCCTTTCATAAGTGACTAAATAATAAAAAATAGACAATGAAAAGTTAATTTTTTATCAATTTCAGGTTAAACAGTTCCATTCAGTAAATATTAATCCAATGCGAAGAATTTCACATGCGTAATTGGCTATTTTGTTGCAGTTAAAATGTATGAAGGTACAAAAAATTTTAACATTCATTCACGATACTTTTTTGTTAGCCGTTTTAAATCATTTACCTTTCGAATTCCAGACACATAGTGTTATAAAAAATAAGATATTTTTCTCCTTAATTGATGTTTGTATTTTCAAAAAAAAAATTATAAATCAATATTTAACTCTCATTTCTAATTTTTTGAGAGACTCTTAATAAATGACATAGATAAAGAAATCTGATTTTTCAAAGCAACTGAAATAATTTCAGAAGGAGCGATTAAAATTTAGTTCCAGACACGGAAAACTTAAATTCATCTGATAAATTACATATGAGAGTTATCAAATAAAAGCATACCTAATCGATCAAACTATATCATTTAAAAACTATAATAAAAGATACAAATAAAGGAAGTTAATTTTTTAACGATACTGAAATTATTTGTTGAAGATCGATTAAAATATAGTAACGAAAAATTTAAATTCAAGTGATACATTATACATGAGAGTTATCAAATAAAACCACGCCCAAATGTAATATTCAATTTCTTAGAGTCTTCCACTGAGTTAAAAAAAAAATTCTGCAAAACTTATTTTAGCAACATTGTTCAAGGAATATCAATACTAGTTTTTTAATATTACCGAGTTACACACAGAACTATATATATATATATATATATATATATATATATATATATATATATATATATATATATATATATATATATATATATATATATATATATATATATGTATATATATATATGTATATATATATATGTATATATATATATATATATATATATATATATATATATATATATATATATATATTGTGATATCTTCAGACTCCGGGTAGCTAAAAATGTTCAGAGTCAGTCTACTAAATTAAAATACAGTTTTATTAAATTTTAGTCGGAAACTTTTTACACAGGTGTTGATCTATTACACTCTTTACACAGGTGTTGATCTACCTCTAGACATAGAGGGAACTGGCCTTCGTAATAACCAATTGATATCGATGATAAGATGCACGTACAGTCACAGCGGAACTAGAAGGTCGGTACACAGCCTCTAGAGCGTACAGCTCTGAAAATAGATAACGAAGCCTGTAGAGCAGGATGCTCTGAGATAGCTATACTTCAGGGTGAAGTATTCGTTAACGAGAGCTTCGAGCGGCTGCTCTGAAAATAAGTCAGGGTCAAGTCGGTCGCTCCAGGACAACGTAGACGATAGGTGCTCTCTAGATGAGAGTCTCGACCAAGTCTGTCCAAATTCTGGATTTCTTCTGCGGCGTTGGCAACCGTGCTTCCGGTCACGTGACTACACAAGTTTTGGTTGGCTGGCACTATTTTGTGACATCATGTCCGTTGGCTGTGATTCGCCTGACCACGAGGCCATGTGTTCGGTCCCCATGATTCAGCTGATCTGAAAATCATTAGTTCACGTCGAAATAGTCATTAGTTTACGTCGAACTAGTCATTAGTTTACGTCCTCCCAGGCCCGGCGGCTAGAAGCAACACCATTCTTTGTGTGCAGACACCTTGACGCTGAAAGATAGAACTGTTCGCTGTTCACCTGCTGTGGGAGGTCCGGCTGTCTGGGTGATTTATTCGGAAGGGTCGTAACAGATTCTTACAACCCCTCCCTCCTTGAAGGAGATTTTGGCATAATGGCAAAATCTGAAAATCACTTTTAGACACAGCTCACCTGATACATCATTAGAGGCAATGCATTTAATTTACTACGCCATTAATACATTTATTCTAATACATTATGATTACTAGGTTACCTAACACATTAATACACTAAGTTATTTACACAATTCATTAATTATTTTCACACTCTACATTAATTTATTTACAACATTACGCCTGACTTAAGGTTTCTATTCTGCCATGAAACGGCTTAGGCAATCGGCATGACCTATCAATTTACCAGATTTGTGGACAATTTGATAATTGAAAGGCTGTAAGGCAAGAGCCCATCTCATAAGCCTTGGGTTATTTCCCGCATTCGTCTTAAGAAAAACGAGCGGATTATGATCCGTCTCGATGGTGAATCTCTGCGGTCTCTTTTGTGCCAAAATTATACCGATATAAATGTCGGATGCATCAGTGTGCAGGATAATTTCTTTGGCGAGGTCCGGAGCGTACAAAACAGGTTTCTCGGTGAGTTTCGTTTTCAATTCTCGAAACGCTGTATTGCACTCCTCTGACCATTCAACTTTCTCCCCAATATTAACCTCCCTTCTCACTGACCCTTTATCATGATTAGTTTTCCTGTTAACTTTAATCTCCCTTTTAGTTTCAGAAGAGATGTTCTGATAGTTCCGTAGCCTATTCATAAACTTGAAAACATAATCAGTAACCACATTAGTCTCCGGCGAATTCCTACACCATTTTCCTAAAAGTAGTGTTTCCGGCACCCTTAAATTCTTCCTAAATATCAGTTCGGCGATGCTAAAAACCATAAACATATGAGTCATGTTTCCAAGTGCAAACATGGCTGAGGGTAACCCTACCTTCCAATTCTCTTTTGCCTTAAGGCAGATAACTTTTAAGAGTCGTTCAATGGTGCGGTGAAAGCTCTCGACGGGGTTTCTTTGCAGATGAAACATTTTGTTCCGCGTCACCTTAATATGAAATTCCTCCAGAAACGTGGTCGTTAAGTTGCTTGTGAATTCGGTAAATTTATCTAATTGCAATTCCTTCGGAAACCCTATCCGACTGAAATTTTCTAATAGAGTATTAGTCACATGTTCGAAGTTTAAAGTACTCAAAGTTATGGCTTCCGGATACTTCCACAAAGCGTTTAAAATATACCGGTTTCTTTTTGGTGGGGTCTGCATACGACCAATGATCTCTACGTAAATTCCCGTGAAAACCTCCGAAATTTCTGAGACTAATTTCAGCGGGGTTTTCTTCCGTTCTCTCGATCTCTCTACTCTTTGACACAGGTCCCATGACCTAACATAGTCCTTACACTCTTTTATGCACTGGGGCCCAAAATAATACCTCACTAATTTGTATTTACTTTTTGACATTCCCATGAGCGATCCGATGCCATCATGGCATAAACTTAAAACTTTAGACTTGTACTTAGTTGGTACAATCAATCGTTTTCTTTCCTCCCCTCTGTGATCTCGGGGTTTCTTAGGAAGTAATTCATTTTCTCCCACAATTTCCAGGGTTTCCTGTGGCTTAACTTTTTCCCAAATAGGTGTAAGTTTAGGGCAATTTTTTTGTTCTAAAACGAGAGTGTCGGCACTCTCTTCCACTAACACATTTTTAGTCTCGACGACTATTGGAAATTCAAGTTCTTTCAATTCATCCGGCGAATTTACCTCGGGTTCCTGCGACTCAGTTATTTGCTCGGCCGTTTCCCCGTTCTCTACTGTAATTCCCGTTTGAATTTCCTCCCGCATCCCCCGACTTTGGGTGACGACGGCATTTACGCTAGCTAGTTTTAATATTTGCGCCTCTATCAGCTCCTGAGTGGAATTTCCCAGCAAGTAGTGGTTCATTTCCACACTCTTACCTACCACGGCGGCCTTTGCTATCACCTGGCCGAATTCGGGGCTCTCAAGGGTTACGCGAGCTAAAGGTAAACGTCTAAATTCATTTTCCAAGGGCTGTTTGAGCAAAACATTCTCTCCAGTGAAATCTCCGGGTTTAACTAATTTAACCGGGCACAAATCTACGCAACTCCCGCTATCACGCAATAATACGGTTTGGACCTGATTCACGCGAGCTTCGCTTAAGTAGGGCTTAAACGCAAGAGAAAAATCTTCCAACTTAACTAAGTTGTTTATGATTTCTCTGGATTTATTTAATTCTGGACAGTTCGGGCGGACATGTCCATTCTGACCACACTGAAAGCAGATGGGGCCACTTCGCTTCTCATACTCCCTGGTCCTCCAATCATTATTATTTTTATTAGCAGCGTTGCGCCACTCTTTCGTACCTGATTCTTCTACTCCCGTTTCCGTCGTGGAACTAAATTTCTCTGACTGCTTGGGGCGGTCTACCTTTTTCTTTTCGGGCGATTTAATTTGCGTCGGTTTCTTTACGAATCGGCGGGTCGATTCATACGCGTCTAGCTTATTTACTAAAGTTATAGGATCATTTAGTGTTCCCCATACATCTACGAAATGATCTTTAATTTCCGCTGGTACGCGTCGCTTTATTTGGTCGGCTACCATAAGTTCTTTGAGTGACTCAAAATCTTTAATTTCAATTCCATCTAACCATCCCTCTAAATAGCTCCTTAATTCAAATATTAAATCTTTCCACAAATCACCGTTTTTCCGTTGATGGGTTTGGAACTTTGTACGGAAAGCTTCGGCACTGAGTCTAAACCTGTCTAGCAGTACCGACTTAACATATTCGTAATTATCATTTTTTTCTTCAGGTTCCCTGATGATTATTCCCGCTATTTCGCTCGGCAAAAGACTGAGTAACTCTGACACTAAATCACAATCATTAATTTGCAATTTCCTAGCTTGCCTCTCAAACAGATTTAAGAATAAAGCTATGTCTATCTTTTCGGCATCATACCTCTGCATTACCGATTTAACATGCCTAGACGGGTTCCCGTTTTCTGAGTTCACGGAATTCACACTACTATTTTCCCAAATTAGAGTGATTTTAAGTTTTTCAAGCTCAAAAGCGCGTTGTGCTGCTTTCTCTTCAAGCTCAAAAGCGCGTTCTGCTGCTTTTTCCGCTCTCTCGGCTTCTTTAATCTCCTGCAATTTTCTATCTTCTATAAGATTTACGAGAATATTTTTCGCGCTCTCTTCCTCGAAACCTTCACTTTCTGAAATTTTTCTTGCCAGGTCAATTATTCTATCTGATTCTTGAATTCCTACTTGCAGCTCCAAAGCCAAATTCTGCAAGTCAATTTTCTTGTATTTTGTTAAAAACGACATTTTGCCTCAATAACTATTTATCCACAACTTAACCTTACCGGAACCCTCGGAATTTTGACCTCAACACAACAAAAGAACTGGTTGTCCGCTTTTCTCACGCCTTTACAATAGAGCCCTCTCAATTCGGAGAATTCTAGTTCTACGTTCTTCCAAGAAAAAGGGGGGGGGGGGTTAATCCGAAAGATTACAGTTTAACAGACACGTTTGAAATCCTAACATGGCACATACAATTCAAAAATGTTTAAAATTTTTCAGACCAAATTTCACACACATAATAAATCAATGCTACTTCAATATAATCTTAAGCACCCTACACAAGTTCAATAACTGACTAAATGAATTTGCAATACACAGTTACTTAATTTCAATAATTGGCTAATTTAGTTTGCAATACACAATTTCTTAATTTCAATAATTGACTAAATTAGTTGCAAAACACAATTACTTAATTTCAATAATTGGCTAATTTAATTTGCAATACACAATTTCTTAATTTCAATTTAGAATAAGTACTTAAATCAGATTATCCACAGTTCTAGTATTCATCTAACAAATATTTGTTCATTTACTTTTCTTTTAAAATTTTAAACACATTGCATACAATTCATTTTTACCTTATTCTTTTGCATAAACAATTCTAATACTTCATTAATTTACTTTTGACTCAATTAATTAATTTCTCACAGATAATTTACTTATTTCAATTCAATAGTTATTTCCCATGAAACATTAATTTACACATGTTAACATTTACACAGATTCTAATCAATTAATTTACTTTTAATTAATCAATCAATTACTTTTGCCTCTAATGAGAAAACAGGCTTACCTTGTCTAATTTTAAAGACTAGATTGTAGGCTCTCATTGAAGCTAGGCAGTCATTCCAGGCTGGTTCTTGGGGGATTTCCTTATTTAATATGCAGCCCCAATACTTGATCGCTGCACAAATCCACTGTTGGTAGGCTGCTCGCTGCTATATACTGGTATCTGTGATGCACACACTTGGGACGGGACGTCCGCACAAAAAGTCCTAGATGGGCTTCCTACTCTAATTTCCTAATTCGAAGGGGTGGATTGCCAATTTTTAATTAATGGGACAATCCCAAACACGCTGCCACCAATTATTAGTAGACTGTGATATCTTCAGACTCCGGGTAGCTAAAAATGTTCAGAGTCAGTCTACTAAATTAAAATACAGTTTTATTAAATTTTAGTCGGAAACTTTTTACACAGGTGTTGATCTATTACACTCTTTACACAGGTGTTGATCTACCTCTAGACATAGAGGGAACTGGCCTTCGTAATAACCAATTGATATCGATGATAAGATGCACGTACAGTCACAGCGGAACTAGAAGGTCGGTACACAGCCTCTAGAGCGTACAGCTCTGAAAATAGATAACGAAGCCTGTAGAGCAGGATGCTCTGAGATAGCTATACTTCAGGGTGAAGTATTCGTTAACGAGAGCTTCGAGCGGCTGCTCTGAAAATAAGTCAGGGTCAAGTCGGTCGCTCCAGGACAACGTAGACGATAGGTGCTCTCTAGATGAGAGTCTCGACCAAGTCTGTCCAAATTCTGGATTTCTTCTGCGGCGTTGGCAACCGTGCTTCCGGTCACGTGACTACACAAGTTTTGGTTGGCTGGCACTATTTTGTGACATCATGTCCGTTGGCTGTGATTCGCCTGACCACGAGGCCATGTGTTCGGTCCCCATGATTCAGCTGATCTGAAAATCATTAGTTCACGTCGAAATAGTCATTAGTTTACGTCGAACTAGTCATTAGTTTACGTCCTCCCAGGCCCGGCGGCTAGAAGCAACACCATTCTTTGTGTGCAGACACCTTGACGCTGAAAGATAGAACTGTTCGCTGTTCACCTGCTGTGGGAGGTCCGGCTGTCTGGGTGATTTATTCGGAAGGGTCGTAACAGATTCTTACAATATATATATATAGATAGATAGATAGATATATATATACACATATATATATATATATATATATATATATATAGATAGATAGATATATATATACACACACATATATATATATATATATATATATATATATATATAGATAGATATATATATACACACACACATATATATATATATATATATATATATATATATATATATATATATATATATAGATAGATAGATATATACACACACACACATATATATTTATATATATTTATTTATTTTTTTAAATCTGAAAAAACGATACAAAAAATGCAGTTTCAAACAAGCAAAACTTAAATTCAACTGATAAATTACACAGAACTACCAAAAATAATCGTACCTAAGTGGAATACTTTAGTACTAATATTTTACCGCTGAGCTAAGAAATTTATTTTTTCTCCAAAAAGTTTCTTTTGTAACATTTTTACGGGGAAATCAATCCTAGCTGTAAAACTATACCGTATTACACAAAGTTTTATATGAAAAATATTAGTATATTTTCCCCATTAATGTTTATACTTTGTATAAAAATTTTTATAAATCAATATTTCATTCTTATTTCATATTTTACAACGAATGCTGAATACATGATATAGATTAAGATAACTATTTTTCAAAGCAACTGGAATAATATACTTAAGAACAATTAAAATGTGTTACAATTAAAATGCATTTTCAGATACGAAAAAGTTAAATGCAACTGATTAACTACGTACGACAGTTAGCAAATAAAAGCAAACCGAAATGGAATACTTAAGTTTTCATACTCTTCTAGTGTGCATAAGTTTTTATTCTTTTTTTCTCCTAAACCAAAACGTTTTGTTAGTAACATTTTTTTTATGGGAAATCAATAAAAGTTTTAAAACTATATCTTGGTATACACGGAGATGTATTTCCCATAAGGCTGTTTTGTAGTAACCCTATTGGATTCACTTACCTCTACGTTAACCTACGGAGAACATCTGTCCAAGGATTGCAGACTTGGATTGAAAGAATTTTTTTAATTGTACTCCATAATAGCGAAAGGAATTTTACACCTCGGGGCATTTTTCATTGAAAAAAATGCAAATCTTATTTTAAAATTTAAATTATTCGGGAGATAAAATATATGGTTTAGTGTATTTTAAACGGTCATCAATTCCGTTGGGGACGCAATTCATAATGAATCTTGTTGCAAGGTGCAGAAAAGTTCAGGCTTTCTGCAAATACCATTTTCACTGGATTATCAGTATTTATGCAGCTGTAAATAGTAGACATATTTTCTCCATAGGTTAACATTAAAGTGAGCGAATCCGATAAGGTTAGTACACAGAAGCATTAACTGATGTTTGTAATGTGAATAAAAACATCAATATTTATTTGTTATGTTTAATTTTTTAACAAACTCTAAATAAATTATGCAGATTTTAAAAAAGCTAATTTAAGTAGAAGCTACTGCAATAATGTTCTCGTGAAAGATTAATATGTATTTTCGAAAAGCTTAAATTAATAAATTACACACGACTACGAAAAAAAAAAACTTAAATGAAATGCTCCTTTAGTATTCCATTGAGTAATTTTTTTCTTCGAAGACTTTTATTTCGCAACATTTTCAAAAGGAAATCTATAACATCTTAAATCTATACCATAAATTTTTAGCACTTTTGTATCCACTCATAGCACACAAATACCATCTAGATAGGCTATGCTCTTACAGAAATTATTATAAAGGATGTAACAGATCATTATTCTTTTAATTTTGATACAGTTCTGATAATACTACATTATTGGTATATCCTAAAACCTTCTATTTCTATTCATTAATGGTCTGACACTCAGCTAAATTTTCAAACAAAAGGGACTCATGTGGTCCATTATCTTATACTGCATTACTTCGAATCTCATTGCTATCTACACCTGATTCAGAAAAAAAAAAATCTTTTTATTACCTCCATCTGTTTGGGTTTTTCTATCTGCGCTAAACATTCTTTTCCTTATGATTTGTTATCTTTCCATTGCCTTTTCTTTTTCTCTTTTGCTATTGGTGGGATAAGGATTCTGTCAACATAGAATCTACGAAGTTCCTCTTTATACGAAATCTCTTTTCTGGGGTTTTTGGGGCACAATTTTCATATAAACAATTTTAACACAAACACACCATTTTCGAGATAATATACACCAATATTTTAAATAAAATGGGTTTATGTTAGTAAATATATTTGTTGGTGGTTTTGCGGCACAATTTACACATAAAGAATTTTCACATAAATACACTATTTTCGTAGAAAATGTACTCAAATATTTAAAATAAAATGGGTGTATTATAGTAAATCTCCTTTTTGAGGATTTTGCGACACAATTTTCATATCAAGAATTTTCTTAAAAATTTAAACAAGTATTTTATATAAAATGGGTTTATGATAGTAAATCTCTTTCCTTGGTTTTGTGGCAAAATTTTCATATTAACAATTTCAAGTGAATTCACTATTTTCATAGAAACTATACGCAAATATTGTAAATAAAATGAGTACATTAAATTAAATTTAATTTCTTGGGTTTTACGGAGCAAAATTCATACAAACAGTTTTCACATAAATTCAACATTATCGTAGAAAATATAAGCAAATATTTAAAATAAAAAGGGTTATATTTCATCACACATATTAAACACAACATATTCAAATATTTAATTCAAAATGGACGTATTATAGTATATCTCTTTTCTAGAATTTTGAGACACAATTTTCATATAAACAATTTGGTTCAAATTATATGAAAGTATTTTAAATAAAATTGATTTATGATAGTTAATCTCTTTCCTGGTGTTTCTGGCACAGTTTTCTTATAAACAATGTTAGCGTAAATTCACTATTTTCGTAGAAAATTTACGCATATATTTTAAATAAAATTGGTATATTAAAGTAAATATCTTTTCTTTGGTTTTGAAGCACACTTTTCATATAATCAATTTTCACATAAATTCAACATTATCGTAGAAAATATAAGCAAATATTTAAAATAAAATGGGTAATATTTTATCACACATTTTAAATAAGTGTATGCGATTATAGATTAATGAAAATATAAAGATAAAAATGACTGAAAGATTCATTTAGTGTTCAGCTTAAAAATAATTTTAAAATTTAAAACATTACTCGAAGACAAAAGTTATTGTCAATGTTTAGTTCCAAAATTTTATCACGCTGGATTTATATTTGCAGTCACGTGTAGATTATTACTTTAAGCATAATTATTGCTTAAACCATATATTTTTTTAAGTTTAGGGTTCGATAGAGCAAAATTGAGAAATTTTGCAAACAGTGTTAAAAATAATTATATATTATCATAGAATTCTTAACTGAGTTTCCCTATTAGAAAGAAATCCTCAAAGAAATACGAATTATCCCTGCACTGATCGCGTGGCGTATAACAGACGCCAACGGCACTTTGTTTACAGTTGCGTATTGATGGATTACTCTGTATACCCAGATGTCAGTACCCTATAACTGATTATGTATGAGATAACAAAAAAAAAACTCCCTCAATTGTTCTCATTATTTTATAGCAAAGGGATACATACCAAAACACCTGATTGCCATTTCACCAAATTTATAAAAATTGCTAATAGAAATCTATATATTTAAGTTGCTAAGCCGACTTTTTGGGCAGTCCGTGAGAGAAAACTACGTCATCAATTTTCTTCATTTTGGTCTTAAACAAAATATTGTAATCTGTAGATTTGTCAAATTTGGTTTTTATAACAGCAATTTCTATTAATTAGCGATAATTTACAATAAAAAAATTAATTTCTGCGCATGCTCAGTGGTATATTTAAATCTGTCTTTAGAAAGTTACTGTTTCTGCGCATGCTCAGTGACATGTTTTAATGACAAACACGTTTATTTCGAGGAGCCTAGATTTCTCTCTTCCATTTTTATTTTTATGATAATTATGTTTGGGTAATATAAGATTAAACCTGATGGAAATTGTTCATTTCGCGCTGTTTAATTGGCGATAATTTTAAAAAAAATGCTTCTGCGCATGCTCAGTGACATTTTTAAATCTGGCTTTAGATACCCACTAAAAACGAGGCCGCTTAAACACATTAATTTGTTTATGCGCATTATTGTGATTTTCAACATTTGGCAATGATGTATTGAGTATAATTTGTGCATTAGTACATTTATTTACTATCTAGCCGTCATGTTTTGGCAGGTACCAACTAGTATATATATATATATATATATATATATATATATATACATATATATATATATATATATATATATATATATATATATATATATATATATATATTATATATATATATATATATATATATATATATTTATATATATATATATATATATATATATATATATATATATATTTATATATATATATATATATATATATATATATATATATATATATATATATATATATATATATATATGTATATTATATATATATATATATATATATATATATTATATATATATATATATATATATATATATATATATATATATATTATATATATATATATATATATATATATATATATATATATATATATATATATATATATATATATATATATATATATATATATATATATATATATATATATATATATATTTTAAAATTTGCTTTATTTTATTTTAAAAGTGCATATAAAACTACATCTATTTTAAAAGTTTTATTGGTTTTCAATTACATTCATCATTAACTTACCTTATATTAAATGCATGTTTGTTTTTACAAATAAAATAACTAAAACCTAAATAAGATACGTATGGCCTCTATCAGACGCCACGCGTCCATGCCTGCAATTTTTAAATGCGCGACCAGTACAGGATTCAAGAGATTTCGTCATATATCCTGTGATTGTATGTAACCTAAATTTTTTTAAACATTGCGAATAGCAAAGTATTCACTGAATATTTTCCCTATATATGCATTTCAAATAAAATCAATTCATGAAATCTTTAATGATTAAAGTTTTTTTAGTGCAATAATTGGTTTTAAAGCTAGATAAATCATAAAAACATTATGAATGACTGAAAATGCAACTAATTTTCTTTTTAACTTTAACGAAAAGACTTTAATTATAAAATCGATCGTTGAATAAATCATCTAATATATAAAAATGAATGTTTGTATCTCTGTAATTGTATAGAAATCCACAGTTTAGGAGCAACGATCGTGAAATTTTACATACAGGCGTCTTTACAAACAGCCGAGGGTCTGAAGAACTTCAAAAATCGAAATTAATTACCGTTGATTTTTAATTAATAAAAAACCAAAAATTTTGAAACTAAATGTAAGATGTTACACTTTGTGGAATCACCACTCTGAATATGGCGTCCACGTTAGGCTTAGCTGGCAAACAGCGAGGGAAAAGATAAAAATAAATAAAATCAAAAAGTTTCAAGTTATATATTAAACCAGAATGATAAATGAAAATAATAATCTTTCAAGTCAGATTTTATACTCTAAAATAAATCGGATCCAACGGCATATTGACACTATCACACGCGATGGAAAATTCGAATCAACCACGCTAAGTGTCGCAAGATCATTTTTAATCGCTACTACAACCCCCCTCGCTTATGTCTTTGTGTCTATTGAAGAGTTAAAGACTAAGCTTCTATCCTGCTAACTTATTTCTAACTTAAAACTCCTCTTACTCCATAAATACATGTATATTCACCAACCCATAGCAACTTTCCAGTAATTTTAGTACAAATATTCTCCTATTTACACAATACACCAGCATGTTATTGTGGCGCATTCGGTAAGAGCGTTCATTTACTATACTACACGACGCGAGTTCGAAAACGGATCGTACAGATTTTGCTAAACCTGTATTTTCAGCTTTTTTATGGAGGCTTTTTTGTTTCAGATTTTATTTTATTATTTTTTAAATTATTATTATTATTATTTTTATTTATTATTTTTATTTTATTTTATTATTTTTAAAAATTATTATTTTTATTTTATTTTATTTTTCATATTATTAATGTGTATAACATTTCGTATACTTTTTTTTCTATGTTATTTGTACTGTGTTTATTTTCTTAATGGATTTTGGTAGGTTTATTATAAATTTATGTATTTTATGTTTTACTTTTCAGGAATTTTTGCTCCAATGATAAAGGCTAAATCTTTTCAATGTTATTTATACTGTATTTAGTTTTTAAATTGATTTTGGTTAACAAACATTCGACAATTTGACATTTTTACTTTTCAGCTTTACTTTCCTAAAGACAATTTGACATTTTTCCTTTTCAGCTTTTAGTGGTTTATTATAAATGTATATATTTTATGCTTTACTTTTCAGGGTTTTTTTGCTCCAATGATGAAACGCTAAATCTAGCTGAATTCTGAAGAAATTATTGTAAATTTATGGTTTTTTATGTTGGGTTTTCTTTTTATTCATGTGTATAACATTTCACATGCTTTTTATTCTATGATATTTATACTGTGTTTAGTTTTTAAATTGATTTTGGTTAACAAACATTCTTAAAATCCCGGGCAACGCCGGATAAATTATCACCTGTGTAGGTTGATAATTTATAAATTTTAAAACTGTTACCACATGTATATTTACAGATCCACAAGAACTTTCCAATATTTTTAATTAATAAATAACCAACAACTCTCGATTCACAAGCGTACAGTAGATGGCGCCACTATTTTAATTTTTTGTGTGTCTATTTCGTTGTTATGTGACGATAAATTTATTTAAAGTACCAGATAAAGAAATCACATGATCAGCGTTTAATAAATTAAATTGTAAAAATTAATCTTTAAAAATTCACCAAAAATTAGAAAATGGAGGTAAAGATGCGAAAAGAATTTCATTTTAAAGGAATTTTTATGATCTTTTTCGTGATATAAATTTTACAACCCTCAAATTATTATTTTAAATGCAAACTTGAAAAAAGTTACTAAAACAGATTAAAAATTTAATTTAAAAAAATGTAAGAAGAATTTTTCAAAAATCTTTCTTAGTGCACCCCTACATTATAAGAAGAATCGCCATGCAAAATTTCAGTCCTTTAGGCTATGTACACATGAGAGCGTTGCAACGCGAGCTTTCTAATGCGCGTTGCATCGCGCGTTGAAAAATACAACTGATCAAACGATTGCGTACACATGCAACGCTCTCTTCTACTACTAGAACGCGCATTGCAACGCGCGTTTGGAGAGTTCCACGCAGATCGCGCGATTGCAGCGCGCCTCGAGTTCCTTTGTGTTGAATTAGACCATACACATGAGAGCGTTGCAACGCGCGCTCTGGGGCAGTTGACTACTGTTTTTTGACAGGCAAATTTCTATTTTTTTACAAAGTGCAGAATAAATAAGATATATATGAAATACATGAATTTTTCAAAATGAACTTATGCGAAATTTTCAAAAATTATTTTTAAATTTTTTTAAACATTTGAATTAAAATAAGGGAGTTTGATGTTACATGAAAGATACTCAACTTCGTGCCCAATATGCTAATGTATATTTTTTGTTTTATGATTTATGTATTTTATTATTTTTCTGATATAGAACCACAATAATACATTCCCTGAGTACATTATAAATTTACATTTCTTTAAATTTTCTCTCCCCTTTCTATCTACAGATGATATTTTTTGAATGTAATATTTTTTGAATGTTTTTCGTGATATAAATTTTACAACCCTCAAATTATTATTTTAAATGCAAACTTGAAAAAAGTTACAAAAACAGATTAAAAATTTAATTTAAAAAAATCTAAGAAGAATTTTTCAAAAATCTTTCTTAGTGCACCCCTACATTATAAGAAGAATCGCCATGCAAAATTTCAGTCCTTTAGGTTCAACGGTTTGGTCTGTACTTTGTATGTCAGTCAGTCAATCAGTCAGTTAGTCAGTTACGGAACTGTTTTATATATATATAGATTTTTATTACTATCTCTATATCGTAACGTTAACTTCATGCGCACACATTATTTTTAACTGGCATTCAATTGGCTGTTAAAACTTTATATTTACATCCTATTTAAAAGAAGTAGGCTGTAAATTGTAGGGTGGAAAGTTGGTAAAATTAAAATTTTGTGCAATGTATTTTAATTTCTCGATTAAAAGTTGTTTTTTTCTAAAAATCAATTTATTTCGCTTGAAAAGCTAAATATTTTATGCACGCGGTTTATATTATTATTACTATCTTTATATCGTAACGTTAACTTCATGCGCGAGCATTATTTTCTTATGCTTTTTTTATTATTATCATCTTTATAATAGCTTTATTTCATATGGTTTTAAGCAACTATCGTTTTTATTCATATTATGTTGGTTTTTTATTAATTAAAAATTAAGGGTAATTAATTTCGATTCCGGAAGTTCTTATCTTTATTTTCATATGCTTTTTCATTTACGAATTATTCAAATGTTGGTTAAAAAACTTTTGCGTAATTTATATATTTGTGTGTGTTTAATTATTGAAATTAATAAATTTATATTTCTGGAGAGGATGTTTCAGATTTTAGTGGTACTATGATGAAAGGCTGAATATACCAAAATTCTGAGGAGTTTATTATGGAGAGAAAGGAATTTAATATGTAGAGGATGTTTATAGGGGTTAAATGTGGAGAGGAGTTGAATGGTTTGCAGCCCTCAATCAAACACTTCATTTTTTTAAGAGGCAACGCTGCAGTCATATCATTGTTCTATTTGAAATTTCTGCTGAACCTGTAATTGCAGCTTTTTTTTACCCCAATGATGAAAGGCTAATTCTAGCTGAATTCTGAGGAGTTTATTATAAATTTATATATTTATAGATTTCACAAGGTTTTTTTTCTATGTTATTTATACTGTGCTTAGTTTTAAATTAATTTTGGTTAACAAACATTAGAGAATTTGACATTTTTACTTTTCAGATTTTAGTATTAAAATGATGAAAGGCTGAAATTCTGAGACGTGTATAACATTTCACATATATTTTTTATGTTATTTATACTGTGTTAATTTTTAAATTGATTTTGGTTAACAACAAACATTCTTAAAATCCCGGGCATTGTCGGGTACTTCAGCTAGTAGCATTATAAACGGAGACTTAAACGCATTATACAGCATAACAAATTAACTTTTAAAATTCGTTATATAATATTATCAAATGACAAATGTATTTTATTTGGCATATAATATAATAATTATGTGTAAAAAAAAACATCCTGCATTTTTTATCACAAGCACAGCATTCTAATACTGGATAGGAAATAGAAAATGTAATTTCATTGTTCATTAATGTATGTCGTATTCTCAGTTATTTAAAAAACAATGGGGCAACAAAAATTTCAATTTAATCCTATTTTTGGCTGTTCCTGATTGATATGGCATTTTAATGCTTTAAGACTTTAAAAACCCAATGAAAACTTCCTTGCGTTATGCTTTTAAAATAGGTTGCTTAATATACCATATTTCAAGGGTTATTTCAGGGACGTTAAGAAAGGGACAAAGCGCTCACCATGAAATTGATACCATAATAAATATGTATACTAAAAATATCCTGAATGTTGTTTAGACAGACTCAGAATGCAAATAATAACATATTTCATTAGAAATTAAAGCATATGAAATCAAATGAGTCTCTTACCTAACCGAAATTATACTTGAATGTTTAAAATAGGTATTAGTTTGAAGTTTGTTTTGTAGAGGAAAAATTCATAATATTTCAAGCATTTCTAAATCCCGTAGAGCAACGAGAAATGGAAATGTATATTTATTTACGGATAATAGTCATCTCAAAAATCTTAATTCGTAGTTTTAAATGTCAAATTGATAACACAAATATTTACTCAAAAGGTAACTTCGCTGCCTGTGATAATTATTTATGTGATATTCATGAAATTATATATATTTAATTAATTTTTATTTTCTTTAATATGTATCAACCTTACATATGTAAAATCGTTAAGGTAACATTTTTGGTAAGAGTTCCATTGGCATTAATTTTTTAAAATAAAAATAATAATTTTACTTCTTTTATAAATGTGAAATAAGCGTACCAATAATTTAAGAATTAGAATTTTGAAAGATACTATGTATAAATTTAAATCTTATAATACACTGCTTGACAAACGCTAAGGAACAGTCACATTTTTCGGAATATTTCATAATATACATTGATTAAAGAAATGAAACTTCGTACTAATTTATTAGAGATACTGTGCATTATTTATTATGTAAAATGGTACAGATTGCGCCACATGGAAAAAGACGAAAACGAAAAACAAAAAAAAAATGCTCTTTGGAGCATTTCCAAACAGCCACGAAAAATGGGTCTTCCTGCCAGAATGAAACAGTTATGAGTACCTTAGTAAGGTGTGTGACCTCCTCGGACACTAGTGCACATTTTGGATCTGTTTTTCATGCTGTCTACTAAAGTTTTGAGGAGTCCTTGTGGGATATTGTCCCACTCCTCTCTCAAGGCGATTTTCAGTTCTTGCATGGTTCCGGGAGGGCAAGTTCTTTGAGAAACACGTCTGCCAAGAGCATCTCAGGCATGCTCTATAATATTTAGGTCAGGAGAGTAAGCAGGCAATGCCATACGTTCAATATTTTCACATTTTAGTGTGTCAGATACTTCGGCGGTCCTGTGTCGGCGCGCATTGTCGTCCATAAACAGAACATCTGGACCCACCGCACCCCTAAAAAGACGAACATGATCCAGAATAATCTCTCTGCAATACCGCTGAGATGTAACGGTAACTAGCTCAAAGATGTGAAGCGGTGTTCTACCATTGTTCATAATGCCTACCCACAACATCACGCCTTGGCCATATAGATGACGTTCCTGAACATACTGTGGTGCATAACGTGTTACCATCTCTCTCCACACTAACTGGTGGCCAGAATCACTTGTCACAGGGAAACGAGATTCGTCAGAGAACATCACTCTGGACCACTCTTGCTGACCCCAATCAATATGTTCCTTACACCAACGTAATATTTCTCGACGATGGCGTGGTTGAAGTGGGATGCATTGAACAGGCTTTAGTGCATACATACCAAACTGATTTAATCGCCTAGAAATGGTTCTGGCTGATACATTTGTCCCGGTAGCGGTTGCAAGGTCTGCAGCTATCTGACTAGGAGTGCGATGGCTGTTCCTTTTCGCCACTAGAGATACATATCGATGCTTGGGGTGTGGTGTTACTCCGACACTTTGTCCTGCTTCGAGCTGTCCAACTGCTCGTCCACTATCGTACACACTCAAATATTGTCTTGCAGACATTTTGCACTTAATTATAGCCACACCCCATTAATTTTCACAGAAATAACTTCCAACAACCTACGGCACTATTTTCGTCAAACACCTAACTGCATGAACTTTCGAATGAATAAAGAGTTTTCATGCACTGCCTTTTATACAGATAACAGATACTGTCCTATTACACCCTCTGCATTTCATTTTATTGTGATTATTCTGCTGTCGGGAACGCTAGTTTGAAAAAACCAGTTGTTCCTTAGCAATTGTCAAGCAATGTATATTAGTCTTGTTTTCAGAGCATTTTTATAAAATTAGAAGAACATTTTTATCAAATATTATTTATGAATGAAAATATGCATATCGGAACTAATTTTATGTGTAAAATACTGACTTTGTTTCAATTCAGGCTTTATAATTTAAGTTCCTTAATTTATTTAAGGTTTTAATGGCTGTACTATGGGAAGTCACAAGAAATTAAATTGGCACACACTTCAATGGAATAGGAATTTTAATATTTTCCAGAAAATGACGAGAATATAGTTAATTTCATGAATCACTAAATCCTTCAATGCTTGTAATTCTTGTAGATAGACGAAATATTGTATCTTGTAAAATAATTATTAAGCAATTGTATTTATCACTTTGATGACTTTGATGCCATTTATCCCATTTCTATATTTTCTGTCACATTGAAAAACATGGGACATCTACCCTGTTGTTAAGTCTGTTAAACGCTAACTTTCTGTGACTTACTAATATACCGTTTATATGTAGAGACTAAAAACTGGGCCAAAAGCCATAACTATTCGTAAACACCAAAACAATTTGTTGTTTGACGTGAGTAAATGTCACGCCCATTCCAAAAACTTAATTCTGTCATGTGTAAAACAGTTTCGTTTAATTTGTTTCCTGCCTCAAATCTTAATACTCTCCTTCGGATACATGAAAAAAAAAATTATTTTTCAATTTAGAAACGAGGACTAAAATAGTCAAAAGTACTTAAGAAAGCTGTATTCCACTGAGAAAAATAGGCTATAAATAAAAGCAAACTAAGGTCTGTCTGGGAATTTATGACGCGCGATAAGTTCCTAAGCGATAAAAGAAATAGTAAAATCCGGAAGCAGAGATGTTGATTACTATTAAACTAGTACTTGGGGTGGGTTCTTCAAAGTTTAAGAAATGCAATTCCCAAAAGCTTCAGGTAAAATAATTTTATTCTAATGTCAATTTTAAACTTCATTTAGTATTCTCAAAAGCTAAAACTGTATGTTTATCTAAAGTGGGTCTTGTCATAGCATATAGTTGTAGGTGTAGAAACTCAGATTGCGAAAAACGTTGTGATTATTTCGTTATCTGCAACTAAATTCTTATATGTAGAAATAGGCACACTGTGACTGGGGGGACTGGGAAAATCACTTGACCCCATTGCTTTTGATTCTGAAAATACCAGACACATATGCCATAATCCTGACATAAATAAAAAGTGCCATAAATGTAACTTATACAGAAATTTTAGGTGGGGGTTAAAAGATGCATTTAGAAATTGCCTTCCTGGAGTTCGTTACCCTCTTCGTCATTATATACAAATATATATATATATATATATATATATATATATATATATATATATATATATATATATATATATATATATATACTAATACATAAAAGTATTTTGATAACTTTCTAGATGGTTCTTGAGTCACGTCAACAGTAACTATAATTTAAGCAAAAGAAAAAAATGTTAAAAAGGAAAAACGGTCATAATCTTAAATATTGGTGTAATCGTATAAAATGCATCATTTTATGAACATTTAGAGGCCCGTCCCGACTTTGTCCAGGTTGAACAATTATCTATCTTAAGTAGATATTAGGAAGGTGTAATTTATTTTAAAACTTCATGGTATACCACATTTTTTGTTTAGTTTTCTGAGGTTTTAAAACAAATTGATTCCCCGCATTTCCTGACCTAGAGAGACCAACATATAATTGTCCATGAGTAAAGCAAACTTCCCGTAAGTGAATTCCAATATATTTGTATGTTTGTCCTTGGGATTTGTTGATGGTGATGGCAAAATAATTTTTTATTGGAAACTGTAACGCCAGGTACTGAATTGTGTCCGGGGCCACCTGCATGCCGATATCGATACGATTCGGCCCCATAGCCTATCCGCTACAGTGTCCACACACAAAAAAACCACGAAAAAATCACCAAAAATGGCACAAAAAATTTAATAACTTTTATTAAAATGAAAAATTCAAATATCCAGCTACGTCAGGCACTGAATCGTGTCCGGAGCCACTCGCGTGCCGATTTTGGTACGATTTGGCCCCATAGTCTGGCTGTCAGCGAGGACACCGGCGGAAGTTGTCGAAATAAGGAACTTTTAGGGGCAAAATCATTAAAACATTAATTAAAAAAATTCCGGGGCCAAATTTTCAAAAAATATTATTCCTATGTTTTGAATCTGAACTATTAACTATATCTCTACAAAATTTCAACTCAATTGAAGCAATACTTTATCACTTTTAAAAGAACAAACATAGGCCTATTCGAAATAATCAATACATTTCACAGTTTTAATGAAACACATTGAGTTTTGAGTTAAGTTCAATAATTCAAGTTCGATTTACGCAAATTGTGCATGAAATTGTACATAAATTCAAAAACATAAAGTCTATAGATTAAATAAAGTTCTGTAATATTATACCAATAAATTTCCTGTTGATAGCCAATAAATTATAAATCTTTTTATACCTTAAATGTCCAATAAAAAGCGTAGTTCCAAATGTAATTTTCTTCAGTAAACTCTTAAACATTGCCAATTTGCAAAATCCTTTTTGTATTTATGAATACCTCCTCCACTTGAATCTTTAAAATATTAAATGTTTTACTGATAATAAATGAAAATGTAGTTTGATGTGTTGCTATGGTTTACTTGACTATGGTTGACAAAAGAAAAGTAGTAAAGAAGGATGAAGCATCAGCTCAACATTTAGGCCCCTAACTTTCTTTTTACTGATCAGATATACATAATATACAGCCTATGTCCATTAGGGTGGAACGAAAAAAACTTTTTTTGAATTTCAATATGCTCTAGTTTTCAAAAGTTGCCTTTTAAAAAAATAAAGACGGAAATTAAATATTAGCGTAATTGGTGCATGTTTTCAGTTAGCGCAAGAAGGGCAAACTTTTGGTTTTTATTAAATTTTTCACAAATTTCGCAATTATTTTCATATTGAATACACTTGTAGTACAAAAAGTAGCAAAATATGTAATTTAAACATTCCTTTTAGTTAGGGGATCTGCTGTCGAAAAAAGTTTTACTTCATAAAAATAATACGTTTTACTTCATAAAAATAGTACACATAAAGGCACTTAAGGACGAGGCACTTAAAAGACACTCTGACATCACGGTGGAACGAAAATTTTTTTTTTCGGAATATCAATATGCTCTAGTTTTCAAAAGTTGTGTTTTAAAAATAAAATTAAGATTATAAAATATTTTTGCTCTACTAAAATATTTTCAAGTGCCGCAAACGGCTTCAAAGTGGATATTTTTATGAAAAAGTGATTATATTTGTATTTTTTGTTAATTTCTTTTATAGTATATTAAAATAATGTATATTTGCTGTAAATAAAATATTCAAAATATGATATTTTGACAGAAAACTTGCATATTCTAAGTATTTCTAATTTTTAGATGCCATAACAGAACAACTGATTTTGTGGAATTTCGCGATTTTCATCATATTAATTTTACATTAGCATATTCTTATAATACACATTGGAATGAAAGAAAAACAATTTTTAATTGACGGACCTTAGCTAAAATAAACAAATCACACTTATTTAGAAAAATTTTAATGTAATGTCTATTAAGGCAAAACATTATTTTGAAAAAAATATTCATATTTTTCAAAAGTCCATATTAATCACACATGGTTTCAATTACTTATTTCACAGACACATTGAATTGTTTTTTTGTTTCAAATTTTGGCATTATTTTTTTGAGAATGTATTTTTGATTTTATCAATGCATCTCTTGGAGAAGTACCACGAACGAACAAGGATGACCAGGTAACTAATTTAACAATCCTTTCTAGTACTTGTGTGTGACATGGGATGTTGTTGAAGTCAATAATTTAAATAAACTGCCCCTACGTCACCTATTTTGTTTCCTAGATGGAAAAACTAAAGGCCCAAATGAATTTGGAGGAGAAATTCTTAAACAACTAGAAAACTGCTCTGAACTTCCAGTGATTGAATTTTCACCTATTGAAAATAACATTACATTACTAGAAATTAAGGATGATTTAAGTGTGGACCCAAAATATTTGTTAGAAATGTATAATGCAATCTCTGTTGGAAAGTGCTCTTCTGATTTCTCCATGAGAAAACCAGGAAAACTTTGTCATTCACGATGGCTTACACTGGCAAACCGAATACTTCGCTTGTATGTGGGTACAAAATGTCCTGCGAAAAATCTCCGAATACTGACTGAGTACATTTTGAAAGTTTATGCACCGATTTGGTTTAACATAAAGCTGAAACCATCTTGTATCCGTGGATCGAAGCACTTGTGGAAACTTGTAAGCTATTCACGCTACCTCAAATAGACTCTTAAAAATGCAATTGACCCTGTCATTCAAAAAATGCATACTTTGCCGCTTCGGAAAATCTCCTCCTTTGTATGATATTAGACGATCGCAGTCATGTAAGAGAGCTTGGATTACGCCGGATTCTAAAAGCAAGGGCGGAAAATGAAGGAGGCATCAGAAAGAATTTAGTTCCACGTATAAACTTTAATGCCAAGGATTATATTGATATGATTGAATGGAATGATGTTAAAGTAACAGAACCTCCTATGACGAGGGATGTTTCTGATGACAAACTAAAACTGTTTATGAAGGACGCAAAATAATCTGATCACGAGAAACAAATTATTGACTTCAACAACATTCCATGTCACACACAAGTAGTAGAAAGGATTGTTAAATTAGTTACCTGGTCATCCTTGTTCGTTCGTGGTACTTCTCCAAGAGATGCATTGAAAAAATCAAAAATACATTCTCAAAAAATAATGCCAAAATTTGAAACAAAAAAACAATTCAATGTGTCTGTGAAATAAGTAATTGAAACCATGTGTGATTAATATGGACTTTTGAAAAACATGAATATTTTTTTCAAAATAATGTTTTGCCTTAATAGACATTACATTAAAATTTTTCTAAATAAGTGTGATTTGTTTATTTTAACTAAGGTCCGTCAATTAAAAATTGTTTTTCTTTCATTCCAATGTGTATTATAAGAATATGCTAATGTAAAATTAATATGATGAAAATCGCGAAATTCCACAAAATCAGTTGTTCTGTTATGGCATCTAAAAATTAGAAATACTTAGAATATGCAAGTTTTCTGTCAAAATATCATATTTTGAATATTTTATTTACAGCAAATATACATTATTTTAATATACTATAAAAGAAATTAACAAAAAATACAAATATAATCACTTTTTCATAAAAATATCCACTTTGAAGCCGTTTGCGGCACTTGAAAATATTTTAGTAGAGCAAAAATATTTTATAATCTTAATTTTATTTTTAAAACACAACTTTTGAAAACTAGAGCATATTGATATTCCGAAAAAAAAAAATTTCGTTCCACCGTGATGTCAGAGTGTCTTTTAAGTGCCTCGTCCTTAAGTGCAAATATATAAAGAGAGAGAGCGGTATGTGTACTATTTTTATGTGTACTATTTTTATGAAGTAAAACGTATTATATAATTTGTTTAGCAGATCTCCTGACTAAAAGGAATGTTTAAATTACATATTTTGCTACTTTTTTGTACTACAAGTGTATTCAATTTCAAAATAATTGCGAAATTTTTGAAAAATTTAATAAAAACCAAAAGTTTGCCCTTCTTGCGCTAACTGAAAACATGCACCAATTACGCTAATATTTAATTTCCGTCTTTATTTTGCTAAAAGGCAACTTTTGAAAACTAGAGCATATTGAAATTCAAAAAAAAGTTTTTTTCGTTCCACCCTAATGTCCATCTGGAATAATCTACCTTTCAAATAGTGAAAGAATTTTTCAAATAGGTGCAGTGGTTCCGGAGATTATCCTCCACATACAAAATCCGCTCTCTCTCTTTATATATTTGTATAGATGAAGAATAGTCGCGTAACACTTTATAAACAATAACGAATTTTTGTTTTCTGTGGTTGCAGTAAATACACTACATGAAGCGAGAAAAAAATGAATTATTCTTTTCACCAAAGGCTGAAAACTGCAAAAGAAATTCCTCAGATTGTATTTTAAATGCTGATCGAAGGTTTAAAACTTGGTTGGATAAGGTTGAAGTATCTACTTTGAGTAGAAAAAAAATGTGCAGTTACGCCGAGATATTGTACCTGAGCACTGCCTAACAGCTTGATGCAGTATAATCGTATACGAACGACTGAACGAATGAACTGTTACCGACATCCTACAACAAAGCTTATAATTTTGCGAAAAATGACGAACGTTGGATTTTTACCTAAAGGGTTGCAGTAAATGCATTACCTGTAGTCAGAAAAGGCCAAAGCTTCGTTTTACACCAAAGGTACAAAACCGCAAAAGGAATTCCCTAAGGCAGCGTTCCTCAACCTTTCAGAATTCGCGGCCCAATTTCCAATCAAAATTTTCATCGCGCCCCCCACATACAATAAAATGTATGCAATAATAATGTATTTTGAGTTTTTAGGCTGTAAACCTACACTACGACCTTAATTTTAAACCTTACAAATTACCAAGAATACGGAAATTTATTGACATTTGGCAACACCGATCCTCAACATTGACAAAACAAGAATCTGGTGCCTTTTTATTGCTTTTGCGTCTACCATGTCGGACTTTTTCGCGGTTTTGCGAGAAGTTCCGATTTGTCTCGACCATTCTGGAATGTCGACAAGATGCCGTCTCGAGCATGCGCAGATGTTAGCAAATGTTTTCTCATGGGGAGAAGGAGAATGTTCGATAACGCCAGTTTCAATTCCAGCCAGGCTCATTCGTGTAGATCCTTCTATCGCTATCGAATCTATCGTGAATATGTTTAAGCAGAAAATTTGCAGAATCATGGATAAATTTTTAAGCGGGCGTAAGCGAGCATTAGACGATAGTCAAGCATCAACAAGTTCCCAGACGAGCGTGGTTCCGAAAATAAAATCAAGAAAATATTCTCAAGAATACTTAAATTTTGGGTTTACCAGTATTGAATTAAATTAAGAAGAAATGTCCCTGTGTATCATTTGCTCAAAAATATTGGCTGCAGGCAGCATGAAACCTAATAAACTTAAACGACATTTGGAAACTCTTCATAGTGAGTACGTCAACAAACCCAGAGAATTATTCGAATTAAACTTAAAATCATATGAAAAGAAAAAATCATTTTTTAAAAAACTTTGTCTGTGAATGAAAAAGCTTTAACTGTCTCTTACAAAGTTTCATATAAAATAGCCAGATGTAAAAAGCCTCACACCATTGGTGAAGAGCTTATTTTGCCAGCAGCAATTGAGATTGTAGAAACTATGTTTGGAGATAACTTTGCAAAACAATTGCAGTCCATGCCTCTTTCAAATGATACTGTTGCCCGTCGAATTGTGATATAGCTGAAGATGTACAGTGTCAGCTTTTCTCGAAGTTGCGTGACAAATTGTTTTGAATACAGCTTTATGAAGCAGCAGATATTAATAAAGATGCTCATTTCATTGCCTATGTTCGCTTTTGTGATGATATGTCAGTAGTAGATGAATTATTTTTCTGCAAACCAATAGAACTCAAAGCAACAGCACTCGCATTATTTGCTATCTTAAATGATTTTATACAAGTACTTGTAAAAGAAAAATCGCCACAGTGAGTCTGGACACATTGCATGATCCACAGAGAAGCTCTGGCTTCCAAAGAAATGAGTCCTGATCTGAATATTGTGTTAACTGCGGTTGTTACCGTAGTAAATTATATAAAAATGAGACTTCTGAAATCAAGAATATTTTCCGCACTTTGTAAACGCATGGGTGCAGTACATTCAGAGTTACTATTTTATTGCGAGGCAAGATGGTTATCACGTGGGAAATTTTTGCAACATGTTTTTGAATTAAGAGAAGAAATTGTCATTTTCCTAGAAGAGGAAAACAGACCGGAAGCCGAGAATTTTCGGGATGGTTTATTTGTGATGAAATTGAGCTACCTGGTTGACATATTCGAGAAATTAAATAACTTGAATATTCAATTCCAAGGATCAAATACACATATATTGGATACGAGTGATAATGTTAATGCTTTTTGTAGAAAATTGGAATTATAGAGCAGCAATTTAAAGCAAAAAAACCTAACAATTTTTGCAAATATGGATGATTGTGTCAAAACTTACAAGGCTGAAGAACAACATGTAAAAGTTGTTTTTGTAACCATTGAAAATCATTTAGCCATGCTGGCAAAAAATTTTAAAAAGTATTTTTTTTGCTGACGACAAACTGATAGCAAGTTACGAGTGAGTGAGGGTTCCATTTCATAATCTCTCAATTGCCGAGGAAGAAACATTCATAGACTTCACGACAAGCGGCGAAACCAAAAAACAATTTAGTAATAAATCACTGTTTAAATTTTGGGAAGGAGTATATGATGATTTTTCTGCACTAAAAACAAGGGCATTTCGCATTCTATTACCATTTGCAACATCCTACCTTTCTGAAACTAGATTTTCTGCGGTGGCTTCTTTGAAGACAAAATATAGATCTCAGCTAAATATAGGAAAAGAACTGAGGGTGTCTGTTTCTATTACTAAGACTTCCTTCAAAAAACTTTGCTTTGCAAGACAGGCCCAAGGTAGTCACTAATAATTATTAAATTTGTTTTTAATTTAGTAAGTTTTGATTAAGAAGGTTTTGATATAGTAAGTTGTTTTAATTTAATAAGCTAATTATTAAATATTATGTCGAAATGCATTTTGCTTTGTATTTGTGTGCGTGTGCTTTCCTTTTAGTCAGTTAATCAATTTTTTTAAATAATATTTTCTCTTGCATATGTTTGAGCCCCCTTAGGGGGGTGCGCCTCACAGGTTGTGAATCGCTGCCCTAAGGCATGTGTTAAAAAGGATCAGAGCATTATTGTGTTCAATTGTTATAACTAATATCGTATAACAGAACTACTCAACACTTTGCCCAATAACAAAAGTAACGAGTATTTCAACTGTCATGAAGTTAAACATAAAGAATTTAGATTAAAAAGTTATCTTATTTCAGAGAAACCACTTTATATTTAGACTGATATTTTATATATTTTCTAATTTGATAGAAAAACACGACGATTGGTTTTCCGAACAACTGAAAAGCGCGATGTGGTCTAACGATGCCAGATTTAACCTACTTTACACAAAAGAGTCCATTAAGGGGACTGGGACGTCCGCGACAACTAAGAAGTTGGAAATTTGGGCTATTCTTTTAAAGCCGATATCTTATACAAATATGCATGTATCATTATGATTTGTTTATGTTAATTTAGTAAGACCTTTATGAATATTTTAAGATAAAAAAATTTCTTTTTGGATTGAAAAGTAAATTTAAAATAACAATATAAACAAACATACTTTTCCCACAGAAATTTTTGAGGTATTCACTTTGTAACACTTTTTCAAAAATTTAGTGAAAATCTTACCTTGAAATCTTGTGTGATGATTAAACACAGTTTATTTTATATAGTGAACCCATTTAAATCTTTGTTACACTTTTTTAAAAACTTTAAAAAATTATAAATTCACTTATCAGAAATCTGCATATTTTTGTCATACATTTTCACCATTTACAAAAATATCTTAAGGTTTAAAAATAAAAATATAGATCCTATTGATACAACAACACTTATTCTATTGACTTTTAAAGTTACAGAGATGTACTTGCAACAGATTTTGCAGAAAGTGTACCATTACATGAAAAAATCATATTTTGAGAAAAACGCAAAAAACACTTTCCCATTATATGGGATTTAAATGCATGTTTACATTTTTAAGTTGCTAATAATTGTTGTTAGAGTGTCAAAAAGTACATAAATTATATATATTTGTAATCTGCAGAATCTGCTCTATTTTTTAAGCCACAAATTCAAAAATAAATTTTTTGAAGGTATTTGACGTCCCAGTCCCCAAGTGAGAAGATATCCGATGAAGCAATATGTCCACGTTATTTCTTGCTACCAATCTGAAGGCCCCATATGGCAGTGTTATGGCCTAATGACATTTAAGCATGAGCACTTGTGTTGGTCAGGTTTAGAGTGAGCAAATTTAAACAAATTGAAATTACTTGTTTGTACTTCGACCTTACATATTAACCCTACTATCACATGATTAATTTTATTTCACCTCTAATAGTACTCCAATTCGGCAATGTTGAGATTTACCGGGGAACATTTTTAAATGAATGGTTCTTGGAGATAAAAGCTTGAGGTGTCTTACATTGTGTATACTTACAAGCAGCATAAAAATCTACAATAAACACCTGAGAAAATTTTTCAAAGTGGTTAAAGTCTTTAACAAAGAGGGTAATTATGAAATAAGAAAGACGTCTACTACATTAACAAATATTTCGACAATTCTCTTCGCATTTGAATATTTACATATGTACATGTATGTACACCATCTTTGTGAGCATGTGTGTGCTTTTAACATACCAAATTATTCAAATTCATCGTACAGCATAATAGAAAAAGTATTCAAAGATATTTTCCATATAAAAAAGTAGAAGATTTAAGGTTTCACGTTTATCTTCACACAATATTTTTTTCGTTTTGTCAGTAAATTTGATCGCTGTAAGTATTTTACTGAAGTTCTGAAAGAAAGAAGACGCATATGCCTTACTAGATACCACGATCTTATTTCTCACTTGGGCTTTTATCGGCACCTGATACCGACTGCAGCGTTATGGAAAAGATAACTTTTTGCAAAAAAACTTTACAATGAAATATTTCATCTTTTGTGCCTGATTTCTCGCATTAAATTTCCCAGTCAAATTACTTGAATACGTTTATGTAAATCTGAATAAGTCAATATATATATCTGACTTAATCCTTTTAAAATGAGAAATAAGCTGATTAACTTTTCGTATGTCTATGGTATCCAATCTGCCTGGAATATTTATTAAGTTATTTATCATGGATATTAAGAATTTAAATTGCCGTTCACTATCTCTTCTACTGGAATTATAATTAAAGGATTCATAAATTGGATGAATAGATATAAAAGCACCTGTTTTCCTTGAAAAGTGTTAATTTGAAAAATAATTTCATAAAAGGAGCCATATGTTGAATTTATATTTGATGTTTGATATACTGCATAATTATCATATCTCAACCGAACGATAATGATCCTACAAGATAGTTTGCAAGTTTTATTTCCCCGAGGTCAGAAAGTAACGAAGTTTTTGAATGTCATTAAGTTAAATTAATTCTATTTTTAATTCGATATTTCTTCCCTGTCGTCAGAAACGTTTACCACTTTTGACAAGGGACTAAACAAGGAAATAATCTGTACAATGGAAAGAATATTAGAAATTATTGAAATAAAGAGCTCCTGAAATTGCCCTTGATTAGTAAAGAATGTGACCATTAATTGAATTATTTTTTTGTGATCAGATATTTAATTACCCTTTGTTAAATGTATTGTTTGTAAGAAAAAAATAGACGAAGAACCCCTTCTTGGGAGGATTAAAAGGCGAATGGGATAATAATTCAATGAAAATGAGTATTTTTCACTCACTGTTATGTACACGTCTCATTATGAATTATAAAATGGTAAAAATTACTTAAAATTACTAAATCTACTGTAGCGAGAAACAATATTTTGTACTATTGCACACGAAATCGGTCGTATTATACTTTTGCTCAGTAATTATCATTAGCCAAAAATTACTCACGCGTGCATTATTAAGGTCTAATATTAGGGTAATTTAAAATCTTATACGGGATATAAAACTATATCTGCTGAGATAGTATATTTTTCAATTTTCAATTTGCTTTTTAACGAATGCATACTATTTGCTTTTTAACGAATGTATACTATTTGCTTTTTAACGAATGCATACCTTCTTATGTGATTTTCCTGGTACTCATTCAACAGAAATTGCTCTACATACGCATATAGACTCAAACCTGTTTTTGTGCGGTCTTTTTTGTGCTGTAAATGTAAAAAAATGCCCATGAAAATATATAATACGAACAAAAAGTAAGAAATTAAGTAAATTAAGTAAGGAATTAAATTAAATGGAAATTTTAAGATATTTTGCGGGATTTTTTGTGCGATATGTTTAAGGATTTTATTTTATGTGGTCCCTAACCCTCATAAAATCAGGTTCCAGTGTATATTTTCACAGTTTTTTTGTTTCATCCATGTTTAGATTTTATTTTGTAAAATTGCATTTCTTAAAAAAATTGCGGAATGCAAAGGAATTATTTATAATTGTTACTCTCTATTTTTGTATGCTTGATCTAATACACGCAGGGATCAAAATTTTATCCTATAAGTTTAAAGAATTAGCTTTCCTTATTTTTTTCAAATATAAGGGCTATAACAATTATTAAATGATATATACATAGATGTAGCAATTTACGTTGATTGAATGTTAGAGAAATCGACATTCATTCAACAATAGTTATAGGTACTTTTTGTATGTAAAGGTACATAATAGTACTTTTGAATGGTATTTTTGCCGCTTAAAACAAATGTTAGCGAAATCGAAATCCATTCAACAATAGTATCAGGTACTTTTCGTATTAAAATGTACCTAATAGTGTTTCTGAATGGTACTGTTGTCGCCTATAGCAAATGATAGGGATATCTGAATTCATTCAACAATACTTTCAGATAAATTTTGTATGAAATGTTGCCTAGTAGTATTGTTGAGTAGTAATGTTGAATTTCTCTTGCATTCATTTAACATAAATTGCACTATATACGACTGTATATTTTAATATGTTAGTTTCACCTACATGTATATTCTATATTTTATTACTGAATTGCTTAAAAAAATTGAGAAATTCAAGAAAATTTATTCTAATTGCTCTTTATCAATTTTTTTGTATGTTTTACCTAATAAACTCTAACATCAACTGGTATTACATATAAGTAAAAGAATTTCTCTCCTTTGGTTTTTTTATATATATAAGGACTATAAATAAAAATGTTAGACGCAATTTCACTAAACCTCTTCGCGCCTAAAGCAAATAAGCCGGGGGAAAAAGGCATGAAAACACTTATATCCCTCCTACATTAGTGCACTTATTACAATTTCCAAAAGACCCAGAGCAAATATTAAAGGTTGTCTGCAAAAATAAAACAAACCACACACAGATGAATCGCTCAAATAAATCCATATAAGATAAAATATAAACAAAGTATTTGGATATTTTCCTAGCAGAAGAACATAAAAGCAGGGAAATCCCGACATAATCCCTTGACGCAGCTGTTACATCCTAAGCCTCAAATAATACTTTTGGCCAGAGTTTTCCGGGACCTCTAACGTAGTTGATTGATGATAGTCCGCGAATGATTTTTGGACTGATGGCACGTCATTTACTCTATAAATTCACAAGCATAAATTGTTTCATTTTTTTTTCTTTTCTCAAAGGGATAAAATTTATTTAAGCTTTCATAAAAAGAAATTATATAACTTTAATGTTAGCATCGTAAAGATTTAGCAGTACAATATCTCATAACACGTTTAAGTTTAGTATTTTTTAACAGCTTTAAGATATTCGGAACTGACGCAAGAAGAATCATTTAACATAATGCATTTTTAAGAGGTACACAATTATGCTTTTATTCGTATTTTTTTAAACATATATTCCCCTTTCAGTGAAATTAGGGTGAGGCATACATGTATAATGAAGCGGTATGGAATTGGTACGAATATACCTTTTATTTTTATTATAATCTGTTTTCTAGAATATAATATAAATTTCCTTCCGATAAACAAATCAACACATTTACTTGTCGAAATAATGAACAAGTCTTGGGGTGAACAAAGAAATAAAAAGAGTTAAAATTTACTACTGGAAAGTAAAAATGTCTTGTATACTTGGAAAAAGACACACTATAAGGGACGTATACAGTATATTTTACCA
This sequence comes from Dolomedes plantarius, assembly GCA_907164885.2. NCBI lineage: Eukaryota > Metazoa > Arthropoda > Arachnida > Araneae > Dolomedidae > Dolomedes > Dolomedes plantarius. The sequence goes on from OU015497.1 coordinate 175,808,927, forward strand.
AAATCTATTATTTATAAGTCGCTTCGAAACACTTCTTTAGTTACACTCTCAATGGTGATTCATGATGTCACGTGGCAGAATAGGAATAAAATTATAAGAAGTATACTTTTAAAAAACAAATCTATACTTATCTTTGAAGCCTTAAGGTTGTATTTTAAAGCATTCTCCTAAATCATCTTTAAAATACATAAAGTTTAAATATTTTAGTAACTCCTATTGCATAAATAAAAGAATTATCTTTCACTGCCTTTTCTAAAATTAAAATTCTTATTTCTTTTGTTAAACAATGTTTATGCAAGTTATATCTGTTTGAGGTAAATACTTATTTCAGTTGCAGCATTTAAAGAATTTTACTAGTAACTAATTATATATATATATATATATATATATATATATATATATATATGAAACGAAAAGAGTACTTGAACGTACGCATAACTTTAACTTTGTAGAGGACACGAAACACGACAATGTAGACGTAGCCAGAGAGGTAATACTTCTAATAGACCGGTACAGGAGATGGATTCACACATAAACGCTTCAGGAAAGAACAGGAACACGATGAACACTTGAAATATTTTATTCCATGGAACCAAACTTCAAGACAGCAGAGAAGATACACTGCTATATATAGTTGAATGACTTGGCACACGTTGACGTCATGATGTTTGGCAATAACGTCAACGGACAGCCCATAGCTGCCCAGGCTGGATTATCGAATATGATTACATCCTAATATATTTTGGAACAGTACGCGGACAGCGAGCAAGGACGTACTGAAACAGCGCCAAGTAAGAAGAGGGCGCGAAATCGCTCCGTCTAGCCTTTTATGCTGAGTAACTTCCCATTTTGCCGCTAGGCTTAGAATTCTTTTAATTGGTCGACCCCGATCACGTGGTATTTCCTCGAAGGGGGTCGAGATCAAGGAAGTCTAAATATAACTTTCCCGCTTATGCGTTAAAGAGAATATTAGATTATTTTAATTTTCGATTTCGTTCTGGGTTTTATTGAGGAAAAACCAAGATACGCGTTAGATATAGGAGACAATTAGTGGGGCGTTATTATTACATATATATATTTATATATATAGTGAACAGAGTGAATGGATAATGGCGACCAATCAATTCAAGATTCAATCTCTAAGTGCGCAGTTCGACACTTACACCTGGATATATGAAATTTAGTTTCTTTATACCGCGTGGTTTTGTGGTGCAAGCTATGCATTACGACAGCTGGACGCCACATACATAAAACGAAAGTAGTTATATAACGTGAAAGACAATATTAAATGTAGATAACCAATGGAATAGAATTGATAACTGGTAGAGCCTTATTATTATATATTTATTATTGCACACACACACACACACATATATATATATATATATATATATATATATATATATATATATATATATATATATATATATATATATATATATATATATATATATATATATATATAGGTGGTTATCAAAATAATGGAAACACATCAATAATAGTGGTGTGTATGGAAGTGCTTCGTATTCCTTAAAAAAACAAGTTTAGGGGCCAATATTTTTTATAGAATATAGTGTATAGATTATTCTACTCTAAAGTAGCAGTAATGAAACTTTGGGCATCAGGCCCTTTGGGGAATTGCATAAGATGTCAAACCTTGTAGACCGTGTAGAAGGGCAAATTGTTGAAGAGCGTTTAATTGGAGCATCTGTTACAACAGCCCCCATGGGTTTGGGTGTTTACCGAGCTATGATATCAATAGTCATGATGGCAAACATTGTTCACGGAAAGACATCCTCTGTGAAACAGAATAGTGGACGAAAGGGAAAGCAAAGTGAAAGAGACTGTAGGGTGTTGAAGCGGACTCTGACATCAAAAAAGAAGACTGCAGCCAAATGGACCGTAGAGCTCCATCTGAATCTGCAGGATCCAGTACCAGTCATTACATTTAGGAGAAAACTTCAAAAACAAAACATTTACGGTAGAGTAGTAATTCCCAAGTTACTTGCAACAGATGTGAAAACAAATCGCCCTCTAGAGTGGTGCCACGAGCCCAAATCCTGGTCGAGTTATACTTTGAAATGTGACATTTGGTTAGACGAATCATTGTCCACTTTGTTCCCTGCAACAGGAAGTGCGTATGTCTGAAGAACATCTATACAACCGTATTATCATGCTTGTTTCATGCCAGCTGTCAAACATGGAGAGGAAATTTCTTAGGATTTCGGCGGCGATCTCATGGTTTTCAAAAGGGATCTATTGTAAACCCGAATGGGAGATTGACTGGGAAGGACTATGTAGAACTTTTAGCCGATCAGATCCATTCTATGGTGCAAAAATTGTATCATACAGGAGATGGCATTCTCCATGATGATAATGCTCCTATCCATACAGCTAGACGTGTCAGGTCGTAGTTTGTGGAACATAAAGAGCAAGTCAAACACCTTATCTAGCCCGCACAGTCCCTAAACCTCAATATCATCGAACTGCTGTGGTCTGTTTTAGGGAACAGAGTCAGGAATCAATATTCAGCAATAGCATCTCTACAGAAACATTGACGATTTATCCATAAAGAATGGTATGATATTCCCTTAACCACTATTCATGGCTTGCATAATTCACTCCCTTAGTGAATCCAGGTGGTATTAAATGCTATCGATGGTCCTATGCCATATAAATAAAGAATTTCATGTTTTTCTAAGTGTTTCCATTATTTTGATAACCACCTGTATATATATATATATATATATATATATATATATATATATATATATGTATATATATATGAAGAATATTTTTAGAGATAGAATAATAGTTAAATAATTTAAGGGGGGGCTTAAATTTAAATCTAATTTCTACCGTTAAATGTCACTGTTTTTGTACTTCGAGACGCGCTACGAGAAGGGGAATCCCCGTCTAAAAAGTTGGACTTAATTCACGAGGTGTTTGAAAAACCGAAGGGGAAAATCTATTAATAGTATAGCGCATAGCCCCTCCCAAGCCTCATGTTCGGTGTAGGCGTCACGAATTTGCGCCACGCGTACCTTAAGACAAAGGGTAGGTTAGTTTTTAGACCGGGAATTAAGATTCGATGATGACAGACACGCGTTAGTGTTTCTCCGCGTTTTGAGAAGAGCGAGCGCTAAGATGTGCGCGACTGGAGAGTGATTTTACTTTGAATAGAACTAATAAAGATATCGAAAGGATTACTGTATGTTTTTGGATCTTGAACTGTCTTCCACTACACTGCAAAAGAACTAAAGTATTATTTATGACTGCAACAACTTACATTATAATGGGAGCAATACGACTCTCGTCACACACACACACACACATATATATATATATATATATATATATATATATAGCAGAGTGGCCAGTAGTGATACACTGTTGATATTTGAATCAGAAGTGTATGCAGATTTCTTGCCAACTGCGAATATAGTCCAGCACTCAAAACTTAAGGGGACAGTGGACCTTCAAACCGAACATTTTTTGTTTTCAATGGATTTGCCTGAAATTTGACTATGTGATTAGTACCATAGATATGTAAAAGTGGTTAAAATTTAATGATAAAATATCAATAATTTATGAATTATGAATTATTAATTATATCAAAAATTGGCCTAATTAAAAATGTTCCATGCGCATTTCTTTTGCATATAATATGGTAATTTTTATTTACAGGATACCTTATAGAACTAACAATGAAACTTATTTTAAGAATTCATTAAAAATATAAAGAGAAAAAAATAATAGTGAAAACCCCATTTTTACTACGCAAAATAACTCTGAATCTTTTTTCAAGTACAGAATTTAGAAATTCTGAGCTACGAAACATAATTATTTTTAAGAAGATTTATTTGATATACAGTCAAGTATATAAAACTTAAATTTCAAAACAATACCTATAATTAGAAATGTGCCTGGAGCAGTTTGAATATTCGTATGACATGAAAATTTTTATTTTGAGAAAACACATTTAAAGATATTGCTATTAGTAACTACATAATATCTAAATTAAATACAAATGCGTATAACTAGGAAAGTAATCACAGAAATTAAAAATTATTTTTGCAACACATTTCTACTCGTCCGTAGTTCCTACTCGTCATTCCTACTCGTCACAATTCAATAAAATGAAAAAAATCGAATTTTTGGACAAATTTCACAATTTTGAAGATCCACTGTCCCCTTAAAGAAAAATGAAAATTAGAAATTGTATGATTATCATGCGTGCCTGCTAGTATAGTCTTACAACCTTATGAAATAACGGTTAAAACATGCTTGTCAATCTGACAGTAAAAGGCATTCCTTGAAAGAAGGCACTATGCACATGCAATTCAATTTGCTGTTTGTTAATGTGGAAAGGTCTATGTAAATTTTAATTTCAGTCGACGTTGTCAGGTTGATAAAAAAAACCTTAATTGTAAAACAAGATGATTACCATAGATAAAATTTATAGACTTGTTTAAAAATAGCAATCTTCAGTAAAATATGTCTCAGTTATTTGCGTAATAGGAAAAGGGTTGTCATAAAAAAACTTTTCCAATATATGGACCTCTAGCGGCTGTTTCGTTCAACCGATCGAGATGAGATTTCAGATATAATTTTTGAGAGGTATGAGCTCGGGATTCTGTCAACGGCAACCAAGTGGCACTATCGATTATGGTTATAGGTAGAGCAACTCGAAATTTTCGAATGACAACGCCCACTCCCTATAGTTGCAAAATGATCAGCGCATTCGAAAACCCTAAAGAGCGTTGAAATGGTACGTGTATCACAAAAAACAGACGCGCTATGAACACACAAAAAACAGCTCTGCAAACGGCCTGCGATGGCACCCATGGGGAAAATATGTAATCCAAATAAAAGTTTTCTTTTGTCCGATGTTTATTGTCATCAGGGATTGGTGTCGTTCCTCTGCCACATGCAAATTTCCTTTCGTAGCCCCGATGGTGTTTTTGTTGGCCGTTCGCAGAGCTGTTTTTTGTGCGTGCATCACGCGTTCGTTTTTTTGTGATACAAGTACCGTTCCAACGCTCTTTAGGGTTTTCGCATGCGCTGAGCATTTTGTGACTGGGAAAAGTGGGCGTTGCTATTCGAAAATTTCAAATTTCTGTACTTATAACGAACTAAGACTAACTTGTGACGGGAAAAACTGGTCGTTGCTATTCGAAAATTCGAATTTCTGTACCTAACCATAACCATGAGCACCACTTTGTTACCGTTCATAGAATCCCGATCCCATACCTCTGAATAACTATATCTGAAATCTCATCTCGATCGGTTGAACGGAACAGCCGCTAGAGGTCCGTATATTGGCAACGTTTTTTTAGACCACCTTATACATTGGAAAGCATATATATTTTTTAGAAAGTTGTTATAAAAGAAAGTGAATATCTATTTCGTGCATATTCAGATAAAACAGACAAATACAATTTTTATGCAAGGATTACTTTCATTTCACATTAACATCTGATTGGGTTTATTTTTGGAACTTCATGTAAATTAATGTGATCAGCAAAAAGTAATACAATGTTCGATGCAAAAATGACATTTTTAAAAACATAACATCTCGATTGCCCCTAAATAAGATTTTTTGAAGGTAATAACCTTCTAAAATCGGAATTGTTAATTAAAATACATCATTCTATCTAAATGTTACTGAATATATATATATATTGTAGCAGTAATCTAGGTTAATTCATGGTAGTACTTGGAAGTTACCAAAAATGATTACTCAGGTGTACTCTAAGCAATCAATTAAAATAACATCAGAATACCCACATATATAAGCACTTCATTATGACTCATATCTTATGCAAAATATCATTTCAATTAAAATTACCATGTGATATATATCTATATAAAATTATCAATAAAAATTAATCTAACCCCATCTAATAAACTTGTTCACTATACGCGCTGGGCATTGACAGAAAAGCAAATACAAAACTCTCTCCGTACCTTGGAAGACTGCGCTAGCATAACAATAGGTACCGCTCCTTTCAACCATAGAGGCTCTCCGTCGGTCATTCAAGAAGTAGCTCGGCGCTTCTTTCTGATTGGTTGAACTAGATCGTCGGACATCTCCTGTACCTCGTAGCGGTCACCTCACGATACGATTGCGGCGTAAACCAGAAGACTTTTCCCGTCGACACGAACTCGTTGCGGATGGGCACTGGTCAGTCTACGCTGGGGATGAGGGTCATAGCTGCTCCGTTGAACTAGACTTGTCGGGGAGTTCTACTGTAGTCAATCTTTCCCATCTGGTCATCTCTGGCCTTGGGGATGTGGTGGCCTCTGCTGCTCTTCGCCGTCCGTCCAAATCTGCTGGCGAACAATTGGATGTGTGGATCGGACCTAACGTGGGTTTTCACGGGGTTCAGGCTTACGAACTTCAAATCCTGTTCCTGGATCCGTCCGGTGGGCTTCTAAACATCATCATCTCCCTATCTACACGTCAGTTTACAAACTCATTCCATCATTTCGGTCTATTCAACACAACTACTTCTAGTCTCTCTTTATATTAATTCTAGGGCTTTCATATCTGCCAGGGTAAATTCGTCCCTTACAGCCTCTGATGCGGTCTACGTCTTTTGATTTCTCAGCCCAATCTCCACTGCTCTGCTCTGCTGAATTCTTCTTACGCTCAATTTAATTTCACTTCTTCATTCTGGGCTTCCATTAGTGGCAACCTTCCGACCTATGGGTCAACCTGGACTTACATTATTGGTTGCACATATATTTTTATAATAATACTTCCTCCAATCTAAATTGAAAGGAGCGTCAGCCCCTGTTACTGCTGCAGTTCACTCTGCGTGTTCCTCACAATCCCAAATTCTCACGATTCCCTTCGATCTCCTACCGCGCCCCTAATGAAATCAACATCATAAATTTCTTTCTCTCTTTTCATCTCTCACTGGTGACCCTTTTTGGAATCCAATTTTGCTTAGTTCATTAAATCCAGCAGATCACCATTTATTAGCTGGTCAAGCCCCGTTGTCTGCTTTCCTCATGTTACTTATTCTCTATTATCTCTTAACAATGTCGTTTTCTGATACCTTGACTCTCCCTCTTTTTTTAAGAAACGTGTCGTCTCTCACTACGACTGATATATATATATATATATATATATATATATATATATATATATATATATATATATATATATATATATATATATATATATATAATATATATAAATATATATATATATATATATATATATATATATATATATATATATATATATATATATATATATATAATAGCCGTTGTCTCTGTATAACACTTCCGGGCTGTACTCATCTTTCAATTGAAGCCCTCAGTAAACAAACGGCCGGTTAGGCTTAATTTCAATTTCAGATGTGGATCAGAATTTTTTCTTACCGAAGAACTAATATCTTCTCCATCAAATCAAGTTTGTTCAGAGTATTTTTCTACAAAACATTCAGAACTAAAAAACATTGGATGCTTTAAGCTGTATATTTAACAGTTTTTAAAAATCTGTTTACTTTTGCGATGGATTCTGAAAGTACACAAACTTGAATGTGAATGATTCAAGTAGCTCAAGTATTCATATCGCGTAGTGAGCTGTAAAAAACTGGATGGCAGTCTACTACTCCAATCGCATGAAAAACTAAATAAATAAAAAATAATGAAAGGGTTTGCTTTTAAAAGGTATCGATTAAATGCAATATTGTTAGATAATTCGGGATATTTTTTAACTTTTATATACTTTTTCCATTATGACGTCATTATTAGTATTATGACGTCAAAATGACGGGTTGGATGGCAGTCTACTACTCCAATCGCATGAAAAACTAAATTAATAAAAAATAATGAAAGAGTTTGCTTTTAGAAGGTGTGGATTAAATACAATTTTGTTAGATAATTCGGGATATTTTTTAACTTTCATATACTTTTTCCATTATAACGTCATTATTAGTATTATGACTTCAAAATGACGGGTTACCTTCTAGTATATATATATATATATATATATATATATATATATATATATATATATATATATATATATATATACATTAGGGCGGAGCGTAAAAAAAAAATTTTCGATTTCGTTTTTGCCCTAGTGCGGAAAAGTTGGGTACTGGTGGGTAGGTCACGTATGCAAAGTTTTGGGAAAAACAAAAAATGTCTTCCGTCTCCATTTCGGACGTGATTTTTAGCAGATTTTTAACATACAGTTAAAAATGTGTATATTCATTGTTTTGTATTCAACTCGTCATTTTGTTCTTAAATAAAATACAGGGGTAATTCGAAACTTGTCAACAACAACTTTAGAAACGAAGCTTAAAACCTTCGTGAAAGACTCAAGGAAATTGTTCGACATTTTTTCATGTAAGTGTGTTTCTTTTAACAAATGGTCTTGCCCAAAGCATAAAAGGATCCCTAAAATGGAAAGAACTTTTCTCATAGACCAATGGGTACTTAGGCAAATGTCCATAGGTGCAGTTGACTTAAAAGAAACTGAAAGGTGAGGAAACGAACCCATAGGAAGCAGAAAGATGCAGAAGCAGTAAGTCTTAAAATAAACGTTTCGCCATATGTTACTCCATCTAGGCTCACATTTCCTGATCCAGATTCTAACGTGGACCCACATAACTCCGTTACTGACACAGATTACTTGAAGCCTTCCCCATCCACATTCAGGATGACTCAATCTGAAGGAAAAAAGACGTTACGAACAAGCCAATACCCAGCAGTTGCTATAGCTTGTGACAGAACCGGACTTTCAGATCGGGCTGGAGCCATCATTGCAAGCGCTGTTTTAGAAGATTTGAGGATGATTACCAAAACAGACATTTTAATTGTAATTGATTGACATAAAACAAGAAGAGAGAGGAAAAAAATTCGGAAAGAATATCAGCAAGGAAATAAAAAACAGCTGGAACCACTGAAGGTACTATATTTTGACGGAAGGAAGTACAAAACTCTAATGCAAGAGAGCGTAGGGGAAAAGATGTACCAGAAAACAGTCCTGGAAGAACACGTTACAATGATTAAGGAACCTGGAAGTAAGTACCTTGGACACATAACACTAACCTCATCATCAGCTTTGAGTATTTCTTAAATGATGCTGCAATTCATGGAGAATAAGAATATTGACATTCATCAACTAGTAGCAATAGCGTGCGATGGAATAGTCATTTATACTGGCTATAAAATCGGCGTGATTCGCCTTTCTGGGGAAGCCATTGAGAAACCCTTGGACTGGTTTATCTGCCAGTTACATGCAATTTAGTTGCTACTCCGACATTTAGTGCAGCATTTGGATGGTGGAACGAGTGACCTTAATGCATTTTCTGGACCTACTGGGAAAGCATTGGCAAATTGTAAAAACCTGCCAGTTGTGAGATTTGTAGACATTTCGAGCGAATTTCCGAAAATCTACATAAAAGACCTTAGCACACACAAGCGATAGCTTTGAGATATTTGTCAAGCTGTCACAAATAGAAACTGCTCATCAAGTTTGACACAAAAGCACCCTGGGAAAATGTCTCATGCACGTTGGCTAACAACTGCAAATAGAATAAAGTGTTTATACATTAGCTCATCAGAGCCTTCAAACCAACTTCAAACTCTGGCAGAGCTCATCATGAAAGTGTACCCACCTATGTGGTTTACAGTCAAATTAAATCCATACTGCACGTATGGTCCACGAAATTTGTGGCAGACAATAAACGTCTCACGCTATCTTAAAAACGATTTAACCCTTTAAGCGTTCATAGGCAGCTGGTGCCTCGCTTTCCCCACGGTCATCTCGTATGGCGGGACCTCTTAGGGAAGGAACACATTGCGTGAGGTCGGCGCTCGCTCTTGGGACAACGTATTTGCGCTAATACCGCAACAGTTTATAAAATTTTTGATGTTTATAAAATTTTCATTTTGAGGCTTTTTGACTTAATGATTCAAGCTCTGTTATATAAAATATGCAGTTATATTATATGTGCAAAATATTGTCATTACCGCTTATTTTTTAGGACAAAAATCATAATTACTTTGAACAGTTTATGTGCTATGTAATTTAGTATATAATATTAAATACATAATATCAATTTAATTGTATATAAATAATTATAATTATTTATATACAATTGAAGTGAATTAGGAAATTTGAAATAAATATAAGAAAAATATGTTGCATATATACATACATATATATATAAATATATATATATGATTAGATAGTAATGACATAGAAGTTAACAGTTTAAGTTTACAAAATTTATTTACTCATAAACGATGTATTCCTTACCTCTTTTTTTTCAGTATTTCAGATACTCACACTCTAAAAGTGTTTTTGAGTGTGATAGATTTTGAAACAAGGAATTGCACACAGAGCAGCATCACAGTCTTTGCAATACACTCTTGTTTCTCTCCGTATTTTTTTTCCAGATGAGTTTTTCCTCGAACAACACACTACGCATCTTCTTGTGGGTTCTTGTTTTTTTTCAGTTGGAGGGATATATTCCGGAAAATGTCTCTCAGTTAAACGGAGAAAATCACATTGTGCACTTAAAGAGGAGAGCCTTGATTTCACACTTTTTGGTATATGATACTTTGCAATAATTTTCTCCACAAGGTCTAAACGAAACTGCAAATTTGATTTCGTATTACCATTGTTTTGGAAAAGTACAAAAGCATTAAAAATGGACAAATCCAATAAATGCCTAAAAATCTTTTTGTAGTACTTTTTTTGTCTTGATCTTGTTGCTTGATAATATCCGATGTTTTGATCAAGGATATCAACTCCTCCCATTGTATTATTGTAATCAATAAGTTTTGGCTTGATCTTACTTTTTCCTGACTTAGAAGTCGTAGTTATCATTTCGTTGTTGTGAATGGAACTTTTAAGAATCACTTCTTTTTTATATTTCTATTGTAATATCATGGTTTTTCCCTTTTGAAAAGCCAACGTATCCCCTTTCTTGAGTTTTTCACTTTTTAATTCTCCAGGGATATCTCTCCTGTTTGAACGTAATGTCCCATAAAAATCAGTTTTATCTTTTATGAGCAATTCCCCAAGCTCAGGAGAATTATAATAATTGTCCATTGTGAGACAGTATCCCATATTTAATAAGGGATTTGCCAGAGTCATCACAACTTTAGTACTCATGTTGCAGTCTTTATAATCATCTGATATATGCGTCCCCTTACCAACGTAAATTATAATCGACCAAACATAGCCAGTTTCCGATTCACACAATAAGAACATTTTTATGCCAAACCTAGCACGTTTCATAGGTAAGTATTGTACCCATGAAAGACGTCCTTTGTATAAAACGAGGCTTTCGTCTATGCATATATCTTTATTGGGTAAATACACCGAGGAAAACTTTCTTTGCAGTAAGTTGAAAACTGTCCTTTTTTCCGAAGTTTTGGTTGTGGATGTGATTTTGTATCAAATAGTTCGTTATTGTCGAAATGCAAATATTGCATTATTAGCCGGTATCTCCTCTCTGAGAAAATTGTAGCAAAACTGGGTGTGTGTATTAATTTGTTTTTTTACCAGTATAACAATTCTTGAGGCTTCTTCACAATGCCTTGTAAAATTAAAGTAGCTAAAAATACACGGATTTCGTTAGCTGTCACATCAGTCCAGTATTTCGAGCGGGAGAATTTGCTTAATGTTTGGTTAGCAATAGTTTGTGCAGCATATAAATTTGTTTGTTCCGTGATATGATTTATCACTTCATCGTCAAAAAACAATTCAAAATAATGAAGGGGATTATTATTTTCCTGAACAGAAACTTTGATTCCTGGGAGACCACAAAATGTAAATGGCACTGGAGGCGGCAAACAATTTTGTGAGGGAAGTTTGCACCAAAATCTTGCATTGGATAAAACATTTCCATCGTTATCTGAAGATTCATCGCTTGATAAATCGCTTGAATTGTCCTCAGACATTTCTTCGGATCCAGATTCATATTCCGAACAGGTTAAAACATCTTCATCCGAACTGCTTGAAGAACAATTACCTGTGAATACGCGTTTTGACGCCATTTCTATCCAATGAATACAAAAGTATTTAAAATTTAACTTATTTTTAACTTTAAAATATGCGTTTAAGTAATCACTTAAAATATACGTTTGGACGCCACTTCTATCGAAGGAATAGCAACAAATATAACATATGACTTTCCGTATTTCACTTATATCCGTGTGTAGAATTGCAAGAAAATTCTCGGAAAATATTACTAAGGACTGAAGTAAACATAGTGATAAGAAAAGAAATTCAATGAATTTCTTGCTACTATTCTTACTTCAGTCCCTATTCTTTCTTTCACAATAAAGCGCACCCCTGTAGAGAAAGACGAGTTCAGCTCGGGGTGTCCCAATGAAGCGAAAACCATTTCGACGAACCCACCTCGTTTGTTCCTTTTACCATGGGAAACAGGTGCGCGAGCTCAGCTCGTTTGTCACACGGATGGCGGGAAACAGGTGGACGAGCTGGACTCGG
>OU015497.1:175821453-175868953 GCA_907164885.2 Dolomedes plantarius
TACGCATATAGACTCAAACCTGTTTTTGTGTGGTCTTTTTGTGCTGTAATGTAAAAAAATGCCCATGAAAATATATAATACGAACAAAAAGTAAGAAAAAGTAAGAAATTAAGTAAATTAAGTAAGGAATTAAATTAAATGGAAATTTTAAGATATTTTGCGGGATTTTTTGTGCGGTATGTTTAAGGATTTTATTTTATGTGGTCCCTAACCCTCATAAAATCAGGTTCCAGTGTATATTTTCACAGTTTTTTTGTTTCATCCATGTTTAGATTTTATTTTGTAAAATTGCATTTCTTAAAAAAATTGCGGAATTATTTTAATTGTTACTCTCTATTTGTATGCTTGATCTAATACACGCAGGGATCAAAATTTTATCCTATAAGTTTAAAGAATTAGCTTTCCTTATTTTTTCAAATATAAGGGCTATAACAATTATTAAATGATATATACATAGATGTAGCAATTTATGTTGATTGAATGCTAGAGAAATCGACATTCATTCAACAATAGTTATAGGTACTTTTTGTATGTAAAGGTACATAATAGTACTTTTGAATGGTATTTTGCCGCTTAAAACAAATGTTAGCGAAATCGAAATCCATTCAACAATAGTATCAGGTACTTTTCGTATTAAAATGTACCTAATAGTGTTTCTGAATGGTACTGTTGTCGCCTATAGCAAATGATAGGGATATCTGAATTCATTCAACAATACTTTCAGATAAATTTTGTATGAAATGTTGCCTAATAGTATTGTTGAGTAGTAATGTTGAATTTCTCTTGCATTCATTTAACATAAATTGCACTATATACGACTGTATATTTTATTATGTTAGTTTCACCTACATGTGTATTCTATATTTTATTACTGAATTGCTTAAAAAAATTGAGAAATTCAAGAAAATTTATTCTAATTGCTCTTTATCAATTTTTTTTGTATGTTTTACCTAATAAACTCTAACATCAACTGGTATTACAAATAAGTAAAAAAATTATCTCCTTTGGTTTTTTTATATATAAGGACTATAAATAAAAATGTTAGACGCAATTTCACTAAACCTCTTCGCGCCTAAAGCAAATAAGCCGGGGGAGAAAGGCATGAAAACACTTATATCCCTCCTACATTAGTGCACTTATTACAATTTCCAAAAGACCCAGAGCAAATATTAAAGGTTGTCTGCAAAAATAAAACAAACCAACACAGATGAATCGCTCAAATAAATCCATATAAGATAAAAATAAACAAAGTATTTGGATATTTTCCTAGCAGAAGAACATAAAAGCAGGGAAATCCCGACATAATCCCTTGACGCAGCTGTTACATCCTAAGCCTCAAATAATACTTTTGGCCAGAGTTTTCCGGGACCTCTAACGTAGTTGATTGATGATAGTCCGCGAATGATTTTTGGACTGATGGCACGTCATTTACTCTATAAATTCACAAGCATAAATTGTTTCATTTTTTTTTCTTTTCCAAAGGGATAAAATTTATTTAAGCTTTCATAAAAAGAAATTATATAACTTTAATGTTAGCATCGTAAAGATTTAGCAGTAAAATATCTCATAACACGTTTAAGTTTAGTATTTTTTAACAGCTTTAAGATATTCGGAACTGACGCAAGAAGAATCATTTAACATAATGCATTTTTAAGAGGTACACAATTATGCTTTTATTCGTATTTTTTTAAACATATATTCCCATTTCAGTGAAATTAGGGTGAGGCATACATGTATAATGAAGCGGTATGGAATTGGTACGAATATACCTTTTATTTTTATTATAATCTGTTTTCTAGAATATAATAAATTTCCTTCCGATAAACAAATCAACACATTTACTTGTCGAAATAATGAACAAGTCTTGAGGTGAACAAAGAAATAAAAAGAGTTAAAATTTACTAGGAAAGTAAAAATGTCTTGTATACTTGGAAAAAGACACACTATAAGGGGTATACAGTATATTTACCAAAATCTATTATTTATAAGTCGCTTCGAAACACTTCTTTAGTTACACTCTCAATGGTGATTCATGATGTCACGTGGCAGAATAGGAATAAAATTATAAGAAGTATACTTTTAAAAAACAAATCTATACTTATCTTTGAAGCCTTAAGGTTGTATTTTAAAGCATTCTCCTAAATCATCTTTAAAATACATAAAGTTTAAATATTTTAGTAACTCCTATTGCATAAATAAAGAATTATCTTTCACTGCCTTTTCTAAAATTAAAATTCTTATTTCTTTTGTTAAACAATGTTTATGCAAGTTATATCTGTTTGAGGTAAATACTTATTTCAGTTGCAGCATTTAAAGAATTTTACTAGTAGCTAATTATATACATATAATATATATAATATATAATATTATATATATATATATATATATATATATGAAACGAAAAGAGTATTTGAACGTACGAATAACTTTAACTTTGTAGAGTACACGAAACACGACAATGTAGACGTAGCCAGAGTGGTAATACTTCTAATAGACCGGTACAGGAGAGGATTCACACATAAACACTTCAGGAAAGAACAGGAACACGATGAACACTTGAAATATTTTATTCCATGGAACCAAACTTCAAGACAGCAGAGAAGATACACTGCTATATATAGTTGAATGACTTGGCACACGTTAACGACATGATGTTTGGCAATAACGTCAACGGACAGCCCATAGCTGCCCAGGCTGGATTATCGAATATGATACATCCTAATATATTTTGGAACAGTACGCGGACAGCGAGCAAGGACGTACTGAAACAGCGCCAAGTAAGAAGAGGGCGCGAAATCGCTCCGTCTAGCCTTTTATGCTGAGTAATTTCCCATTTTGCCGCTAGGCTTAGAATTCCTTTAATTGGTCGACCCCGATCACGTGGTATTTCCTCGAAGGGGGTCGAGATCACGGAAGTCTAAATATAACTTTCCCGCTTATGCGTTAAAGAGAATTTAGATTATTTTAATTTTCGATTTCGTTTTTGAAATAGGGCTGGGTTTTATTGAGGAAAAACCAAGATACGCGTTAGATATAGGAGACAATTAGTGGGGCGTTATTATTACATTATATATTTATATATAGTGAACAGAGTGAATGGATAATGGCGACCAATCAATTCAAGATTCAATCTCTAAGTGCGCAGTTCGACACTTACACCTGGATATAGGAAATTTAGTTTCTTTATACCGCGTGGTTTTGTGGTGCAAGCTATGCATTGCGACAGCTGGACACCACATACATAAAACGAAAGTAGTTATATAACATGAAAGACAATAATAAATGTAGATAACCAATGGAATAGAATTGATAACTGGTGGAGCCTTATTATATATTTTATTGCTGGTGGTTCATTATAACTACACTTACTTACACACACACACACACATATATATATATATAGGTGGTTATCAAATAATGGAAACACATGAATAATAGTGGTGTGTATGTAAGTGCTTCGTATTCCTTAAAAAAACAAGTTTAGGGCCAATATTTTTTATAGAATATAGTGTATAGATTCTACTCTAAAGTAGCAGTAATGAAACTTTGGGCATCAGGCTCTTTGGGGAATTGCATAAGATGTCAAACCTTGTAGACCGTGTAGAAGGGCAAATTGTTGAAGAGCGTTTAATTGGAGCATCTGTTACAACAGCCCCCATGGGCTTGGGTGTTTACCGAGCTATGATATCATTAGCCATGATGGCAAACATAGTTCACGGAAAGACATCCTCTGTGAAACAGAATAGTGGACGAAAGGGAAAGCAAAGTGAAAGAGACTGTAGGGTGTTGAAGCGGACTCTGACATCAAAAAAGAAGACAACTGCAGCCAAATTGACCGTAGAGCTCCATCTGAATCTGCAGGATCCAGTACCAGTCATTACAGTTAGGAGAAAACTTCAAAAACAAAACATTTACGGTAGAGTAGTAATTCCCAAGCTACTTGTAACAGATGTGAAAACAAATTGCCCTCTAGAGTGGTGCCACGAGCCCAAATCCTGGTCGAGTGATACTTTGAAATGTGACAATTGGTTAGACGAATCATTGTCCACTTTGTTCCCTGCAACAGGAAGTGCGTATGTCTGAAAAACATCTATACAACCGTATTATCATGCTTGTTTCATGTCAGCTGCCAAACATGGAGAGGAAATTTCTTAGGATTTCGGCGGCGATCTCATGGTTTTCAAAAGGGATCTATTGTAAACCCGAAAGGGAGATTGACTGGGAAGGACTATGTAGAACTTTTAGCCGATCACATCCATTCTATAGTGCAAAAATTGTATCATACAGGAGATGGCATTCCCATGATGATAATGCTGCTATCCATACAGCTAGACGTGTCAGGTCGTAGTTTGTGGAACATAAAGAGCAAGTCAAACACCTTATCTAGCCCGCAGAGTCCCTAAACCTCAATCATCGAACTGCTGTGGTCTGTTTTAGGGAACAGAGTCAGGAATCAATATTCAGCAATAGCATCTCTACAGAAACATTGACGATTTATCCATAAAGAATGGTATGATATTCCCTTAACCACTATTCATGACTTGCATAATTCACTCCCTTAGTGAATCCAGGTGGTATCAAATGCTATCGGTGGTCCTATGCCATATAAATAAAGAATTTCATGTTTTCTAAGTGTTTCCATTATTTTGATAACCACCTGTATATATATATATATATAGCAGAGTGGCCAGTAGTGATACACTGTTGATATTTGAATCAGAAGTGTATGCAGATTTCTTGCCAACTGCGGATATAGTCCAGCACTCAAAACTTAAGGGGACAGTGGACCTTCAAACCGAACATTTTTTGTTTTCAATGGATTTGCCTGAAATTTGACTATGTGATTAGTACCATAGATATGTAAAAGTGGTTAAAATTTAATGATAAAATATTAATAATTTATGAATTATGAATTATTAATTATATCAAAAATTGGCCTAATTAAAAATGTTCCAGGCGCATTTCTTTTGCATATAATATGGTAATTTTTATTTACAGGATACCTTATAGAACTAACAATGAAACTTATTTTAATGAATGCTTTAAAAATATAAAGAGAAAAAATTAATAACAGTGAAAACCCCATTTTTATTACACAAAATACCTCTGAATCATCTTTTCAAGTACAGAATTTAAATTCTGAGCTACGAAACATAATTATTTTTAATAAGATTTATTTGATATACAGTCAAGTATATAAAACTTAAATTTCAAAACAATACCTATAATTAGAAATGTGCCTGGAGCAGTTTGAATATTCGTATGACATGAAAATTTTTATTTTGAGAAAACACATTTAAAGATATTGCTATTAGTAACTACATAATATCTAAATTAAATACAAATGCGCATAACTAGGAAAGTAATCACAGAAATTAAAAATTATTTTTGCAACACATTTCTACTCGTCCGTAGTTCCTACTCGTCATTCCTACTCGTCACAATTCAATAAAATGAAAAAAATTGAATTTTGGACAAATTTCACAATTTTGAATATCCACTGTCTCCTTAAAGAAAATGAAAATTAGAAATTGTATGATTATCATGCGTGCCTGCTAGTATAGTCTTACAACCTTATGAAATAACGGTTAAAACATGCTTGTCAATCTGACAGTAAAAGGCATTCCTTGAAAGAAGGCACTATGCACATGCAATTCAATTTGCTGTTTGTTAATGTGGAAAGGTCTATGTAAATTTTAATTTCAGTCGACGTTGTCAGGTTGATAAAAAAACCTTAATTGTAAAACAAGATGATTACCATAGATAAAATTCTTAGACTTGTTTAAAAATAGCAATCTTCAGTAAAATGTCTCAGTTATTTGCGTAATAGGAAAAGGGTTGTCATAAAAAAACTTTTCCAATATATGGACCTCTAGCGGCTGTTTCGTTCAACCAATCGAGATGAGATTTCAGATATAATTTTTGAGAGGTATGAGCTCGGGATTCTGTCAACGGCAACCAAGTGGCACTATCGATTATGGTTATAGGTAGAGCAACTCGAAATTTTCGAATGACAACGCCCACTCCCTATAGTTGCAAAATGATCAGCGCATTCGAAAACCCTAAAGAGCGTTGAAATGGTACGTGTATCACAAAAAACAGACGCGCTATGAACACACAAAAAACAGCTCTGCAAACGGCCTGCGATGGCACCCATGTGGAAAATATGTAATCCAAATAAAAGTTTTCTTTTGTCCGATGTTTATTGTCATCAGGGATTGGTGTCGTTCCTCTGCCACATGCAAATTTCCTTTCGTAGCCCCGATGGTGTTTTGTTGGCCGTTCGCAGAGCTGTTTTTTGTGCGTGCATCACGCGTTCGTTTTTTTTGATACAAGTACCGTGCCAACGCTCTTTAGGGTTTTCGCATGCGCTGAGCATTTTGTGACTGGAAAAAGTGGGCGTTGCTATTCGAAAATTTCAAATTTCTGTACTTATAACGAACTAAGACTAACTTGTGACGGGAAAAACTGGTCGTTGCTATTCGAAAATTCGAATTTCTGTACCTAACCATAACCATGAGCACCACTTTGTTACCGTTCATAGAATCCCGATCTCATACCTCTGAATAACTATATCTGAAATCTCATCTCGATCGGTTGAACGGAACAGCCGCTAGAGGTCCGTATATTGGCAACGTTTTTTTAGACCACCTTATACATTGGAAAGCATATATTTTTTAGAAAGTTGTTATAAAAGAAAGTGAATATCTATTTCGTGCATATTCAGATAAAACAGACAATACAATTTTTATGCAAGGATTACTTTCATTTCACATTAACATCTGATTGGGTTTATTTTTGGAACTTCATGTAAATTAATGTGATCAGCAAAAAGTAATACAATGTTCGATGCAAAAATGACATTTTTAAAAACATAACATCTCGATTGCCCCTAAATAAGATTTTTTGAAGGTAATAACCTTCTAAAATCGGAATTGTTAATTAAAATACATCATTCTATCTAAATGTTACTGAATATATATATATATTGTAGCAGTAATCTAGGTTAATTCATGGTAGTACTTGGAAGTTACCAAAAATGATTACTCAGGTGTACTCTAAGCAATCAATTAAAATAACAGAATACCCACATATATAAGCACTTCATTATGACTCATATCTTATGCAAAATATCATTTCAATTAAAATTACCATGTGATATATATCTATATAAAATTATCAATAAAAATTAATCTAACCCCATCTAATAAACTTGTTCACTATACGCGCTGGGCATTGACAGAAAAGCAAATACAAAACTCTCTCCGTACCTTGGAAGACTGCGCTAGCATAACAATAGGTACCGCTCCTTTCAACCATAGAGGCTCTCCGTCGGTCATTCAAGAAGTAGCTCGGCGCTTCTTTCTGATTGGTTGAACTAGATCGTCGGACATCTCCTGTACCTCGTAGCGGTCACCTCACGATACGATTGCGGCGTAAACCAGAAGACTTTTCCCGTCGACACGAACTCGTTGCGGATGGGCACTGGTCAGTCTACGCTGGGGATGAGGGTCATAGCTGCTCCGTTGAACTAGACTTGTCGGGGAGTTCTACTGTAGTCAATCTTTCCCATCTGGTCATCTCTGGCCTTGGGGATGTGGTGGCCTCTGCTGCTCTTCGCCGTCCGTCCAAATCTGCTGGCGAACAATTGGATGTGTGGATCGGACCTAACGTGGGTTTTCACGGGGTTCAGGCTTACGAACTTCAAATCCTGTTCCTGGATCCGTCCGGTGGGCTTCTAAACATCATCATCTCCCTATCTACACGTCAGTTTACAAACTCATTCCATCATTTCGGTCTATTCAACACAACTACTTCTAGTCTCTCTTTATATTAATTCTAGGGCTTACATATCTGCCAGGGTAAATTCGTCCCTTACAGCCTCTGATGCGGTCTACGTCTTTTGATTTCTCAGCCCAATCTCCACTGCTCTGCTCTGCTGAATTCTTCTTACGCTCAATTTAATTTCACTTCTTCATTCTGGGCTTCCATTAGTGGCAACCTTCCGACCTATGGGTCAACCTGGACTTACATTATTGGTTGCACATATATTTTTATATAATACTTCCTCCAATCTAAATTGAAAGGAGCGTCAGCCCTGTTACTGCTGCAGTTCACTCTGCGTGTTCCTCACAATCCCAAATTCTCACGATTCCCTTCGATCTCCTACCGCGCCCCTAATGAAATCAACATCATAAATTTCTTTCTCTCTTTCATCTCTCACTGGTGACCCTTTTTGGAATCCAATTTTGCTTAGTTCATTAAATCCAGCAGATCACCATTTATGCTGGTCAAGCCCCGTTGTCTGCTTTCCTCATGTTACTTATTCTCTATTATCTCTTAACAATGTCGTTTTCTGATACCTTGACTCTCCCTCTTTTTTTAAGAAACGTGTCGTCTCTCACTACGACTGATATATATATATATATATATATATATATATATATATATATCTATATATAATAGCCGTTGTCTCTGTATAACACTTCCGGGCTGTACTCATCTTTCAATTGAAGCCCTCAGTAAACAAACGGCCGGTTAGGCTTAATTTCAATTTCAGATGTGGATCAGAATTTTTTCTTACCGAAGAACTAATATCTTCTCCATCAAATCAAGTTTGTTCAGAGTATTTTTCTACAAAACATTCAGAACTAAAAAACATTGGATGCTTTAAGCTGTATATTTAACAGTTTTTAAAATCTGTTTACTTTGCGATGGATTCTGAAAGTACACAAACTTGAATGTGAATGATTCAAGTAGCTCAAGTATTCATATCCGTAGTTAGAGCTGTAAAAAAACTGGATGGCAGTCTACTACTCCAATCGCATGAAAAACTAAATAAAAGAAAAAATAAATGAAAGGTTTGCTTTAAAAGGTATCGATTAAATGCAATATTGTTAGATAATTCGGGATATTTTTAACTTTTATATACTTTTTCCATTATGACGTAATTATTAGTATTATGACGTCAAAATGACGGGTTGGATGGCAGTCTACTACTCCAATCGCATGAAAAAACTAAATTAATAAAAATAATTGAAAGAGTTTGCTTTTAGAAGGTGTGGATTAAATACAATTTTGTTAGATAATTCGGGATATTTTTTTAACTTTCATATACTTTTTTCCATTATAACGTCATATTAGTATTATGACTTCAAAATGACGGGTTACCTTCTAGTATATATATATATATATAATATATATTATATATATATATATATATATATAATATATATATATATATACCATTAGGCGGAGCGTAAAAAAAAAAAAGTTTTTCGAGTTCGTTTTTTGCCCTAGTGGCGGAAAAGTTGGTTACTGGTGGGTAGGTCCACGTATGCAAAGTTTTGGGAAAAACAAAAAATGTCTTCCGTCTCCATTTCGGACGTGATTTTTAGCAGATTTTAACATACAGTTAAAAATGTGTATATCATTGTTTTGTATTCAACTCGTCATTTTGTTCTTAAATAAAATACAGGGTAATTCGAAACTTAATACAGAGAGGCAGCAGCTGAAACACTGCGTGCAGAAAGGTAAAGAAATATTTTGGAATGCAAACATTGTCAACAACAACTTTAGAAACGAAGCTTAAAACCTTCGTGAAAGACTCACGGAAATTGTTCGACATTTTTTCATGTAAGTGTGTTCTTTTACAAATGGTCTTGCCCAAGCATAAAAGGATCCCTAAAATGGAAAGAACTTTTCTCATAGACCAATGGGTACTTAGGCAATGTCCATAGGTGCAGTTGACTTAAAAGAAACTGAAAGGTGAGGAAACGAACCCATAGGAAGCAGAAAGATACAGAAGCAGTAAGTCTTAAAATAAACGTTTCGCCATATGTTACTCCATCTAGGCTCACATTTCCTGATCCAGATTCTAACGTGGACCCACATAACTCCGTTACTGACACAGATTACTTGAAGCCTTCCCCATCCACATTCAGGATGACTCAATCTGAAGGAAAAAAGACGTTACGAACAAGCCAATACCCAGCAGTTGCTATAGCTTGTGACAGAACCGGACTTTCAGATCGGGCTGCAGCCATCATTGCAAGCGCTGTTTTAGAAGATTTGAGGATGATTACCAAAACAGACATTTTAATTGTAATTGATTGACATAAAACAAGAAGAGAGAGGAAAAAAATTCGGAAAGAATATCAGCAAGGAAATAAAAAACAGCTGGAACCACTGAAGGTACTATATTTTGACGGAAGGAAGTACAAAACTCTAATGCAAGAGAGCGTAGGGGAAAAGATGTACCAGAAAACAGTCCTGGAAGAACACGTTACAATGATTAAGGAACCTGGAAGTAAGTACCTTGGACACATAACACTAACCTCATCATCAGCTTTGAGTATTTCTTAAATGATGCTGCAATTCATGGAGAATAAGAATATTGACATTCATCAACTAGTAGCAATAGCGTGCGATGGAATAGTCATTTATACTGGCTATAAAATCGGCGTGATTCGCCTTTCTGGGGAAGCCATTGGGAAACCCTTGCACTGGTTTATCTGCCAGTTACATGCAATTTAGTTGCTACTCCGACATTTAGTGCAGCATTTGGATGGTGGAACGAGTGACCTTAATGCATTTTCTGGACCTACTGGGAAAGCATTGGCAAATTGTAAAAACCTGCCAGTTGTGAGATTTGTAGACATTTCGAGCGAATTTCCGAAAATCTACATAAAAGACCTTAGCACACACAAGCGATAGCTTTGAGATATTTGTCAAGCTGTCACAAATAGAAACTGCTCATCAAGTTTGACACAAAAGCACCCTGGGAAAATGTCTCATGCACGTTGGCTAACAACTGCAAATAGAATAAAGTGTTTATACATTAGCTCATCAGAGCCTTCAAACCAACTTCAAACTCTGGCAGAGCTCATCATGAAAGTGTACCCACCTATGTGGTTTACAGTCAAATTAAATCCATACTGCACGTATGGTCCACGAAATTTGTGGCAGCCTTAGGTTAAAGACTGTGTCCGATCCCATTATCCAGAGAAATGGGCTATTTCGGCCACCCGGAAGCAATAATCTTGTCACTGATCATAGACGACAGACAGTCTATTCGAGACTTGGACTACGTAGGATTTTACGAGCAAGAAAGGAAAAAAAGGAAGGAATCAGACACTACAAACATTCCGTCACTCAACTGCGAGGCAGTTTCATATATAGACTTATGATTGGCAGAATGTTATTTGACGGAATCCCCAATAAACATCTACTTGACAGAAGATGATTGAGAAATTGATTTCCAGTGGAGAGTCTATAGCTCAGCACCTGGGAAGCCTAAAATTCCTTGCCACACCCAAAGTGTTGAACGTTTAGTGAAACTAGTAAACAGAGGTTTCTGCGGCTGTGTGTGGAGAAAATAAGTGTGACGCTTTAGTTAGAACCCCAACAGGGTCGAGAAAAGCTATGCCATCATTGAAATCAAATGCGAGTACCAAGTAAAATTGGAATAATTGCAAGAGCAAAGGAATTAAGTGACCATATGGTTGGGTGGATGGGTTGGGCACGGGTGGAACTTGCAATGCAGCCACTTCCCCGTGGTGACTTCTGGTTTTTTCTGAATTTTATTTCAGAAAAAGTGAAGAGCTGCATACAAAACAATGGAAATACACATTTTTAACTGTATGGTAAAAATCTGCTAAAATTCACGGCCGAAATGGAGACGGAAGATATTTTTGTTGTTTCCCAAAACTTTGCATGCGTGACCTACCCACCAGTACGCAACTTTTCCGCACTAGGGCAAAAACAAAATCGAACAACTTTTTTTTTTACGCTCCGCCCTAATATACATACATATATATATATATATATATATATATATATATATATATATATATATATATATATATATATATATATATATATATATATATATATATATATATATATATATAATATATATATATATATATATATATATATATATATGTATATATATATATATCATATATATATATATATATATATATATATATATATATATATATATATATATATATATATATATATATATATATAGATATCAGCAGTTGCAATATTCTATTAGTTGAAATTTTATTTACGTGTTGTTTTTCTTGGATTTCTATCATTAAGTCTTGAAATTTTACACTGATGTCTAGAAAGGACATATACAATTGTGAAGTCTTGAAATCATCGAGAAATTTTCCATAATTATTTCAAATTGTGCGTCTAACTACGATGCACAAACATAAATATATATTTGTACCCGTGTAAATAAGCATCTATATATTTCTAATATAACAATATAACAATAAACTAAGTTTTGAAATTACTTCATTAAATACTCCTTCAATTATTTTATTCGGTTTTAAAGTTTTTCCTTTAAGAGAGTTATTTACAATGTGCCTTATTTAACAGTCATATTGCCAAACATAATTGTTTTAAACACATTTTATATTATATAAAGCATTTTAGAAAAGAAAGAACCCTTAGTGATTTATATTTTCATATCATTTCCGTGGATATATTTTATCGGGGTTAGGTATGCCATTCTTGGCCCAAAATTATTCCCCTTTTGACAGAAATAAAAATTTCAATTAGGAAGTTTAGTGACCCATGAATGTCATCGTACAAAATACTGGTAAAAATCCATTATAAATTCAAAGAATGCGTCAATTCCAATATTTGACATTAATAATACCACGACATGGCAGTATGACATTTAAGACTTTTAATGCTCTCTTTGGCAAATAGAAGACTTCTGATGTTATTTTTTCGTATTTATTTGAAACCATTAAATAATTCGATTATTCAACACTGAAAAATTTTAAAACGGTCGGTGTCACTCTATGCTTTGCCGCCTTTTTTTGCTTGTATGATGTTTCCTTTTATTATTATTATTATTATTATTATTACTATTATTATTATTATTATTATTATTATTATTATTATTATTGTTGTTGTTGTTGTTGTTGTTGTTGTTATTATTATTATTAAAAAGGAATTTCGGTTAATTGTGAATTTGTGATTGTTTGTTTTTTACGTGTTACTTAAGCAGCAATTCTTAATATTTATTTTTATGAAAATTACTTATCTCATATGTTATGATACCTTTATTATTTTGTCATGCATTTTGCATTTTCTTCTTACCTTAAATATTACATAAATACGGTTTTTTTTGTATTTATGTATTCAACTGAAAGAAGAATACGTTAAATGTAAATTTGTGTTTGTGTTTTAGAGGTTACTTAATAAGCCTTTCTTAATATTTTTTTATCAAAATGATTTAAATCAGATGCTATAATACCTTTAAAATTTATTCGTGCATTTGCGTTTTCTTCATATGGCAAATACATACATAAATACGGTGTTTTATGTATTTATGTATTCAATTGAAAGATGAATACGTTGAATGTAAATTTTCATTTCTGGTTTAAGAGTTACGTAAGCTGCACTTCGAAACATTTTTTTTTTATCAAAATCACATATCTCTGATGCTATAATGCATTTATCATTTTGTCATGCATTTTCATTTTCTTCATACTGAAAATAAAACATAAGTATGGTGTTTTATGTATTTATGTATTAAACTGAGAGAAGCAGAATGTGTTTAAGTGTTACTTAGGCAACACTTATTATTTCTTTGTGAAGATGACTTATACCAGATGCTATAATATTTTTAATATTTAGTCATCCATTTTACATTTCATTTTTAATGCAAATAATACACAAGTAAGGTGCTTTTCTTTGTCATCTTGTTTTATTTTATGTGCTTTAATTTAAATATCATTTGTTCATGTCAATATTAAGATCAGCAATATCAATGGTAAAATACACCATTCATTTGTTCCTTTAAATTGTAGCATGAACTAAGTTTTGCTTATAATATTTAAATTAAAGCACATAAAATAAAATAAGATGATAAAGAAAAACACCGTAATTTTGTATTATTTACGGTAAAAATTGCGGTAAGAAATACATTGCACCAGAATACGTAATAGTCAAGAGGTTTTTTCGTATAAATACGAGGGATGGAACTTTAATAGTAGCAACACTGTTGTAGATCCCCCACGGAGAAGAACCTACGAAGCTTACACCACACGTACGTCACATACCTGCCTTACCTCAGAGTGAATGCGCTTTCCCCACAAACATCACACGCCTGCTCAGTGATAGGATGAACACAGCTATATTTTAGTTACTGGTCTATCATACGAAATAATTTGTTGCATCGTACTGATGGAAGCGAAAGTTATATATATATATATATATATATATATATATACACTGCTTGACAATTGCTAAGGAACAATCATATTTTTCTGAATATTTCATAATAGACATTGATTGAAGAAATGAAACATAATACATATTTAGTAGAGATACTGTGGATTATTTATAATGTAAAGTGGTACAGATTTCGCCACATGGAAAAAGAAAAAACGAAAAACACAAAAGATACTCTTTGGAGCATTTCCAAACAGCCACGAAAAATGGGTCTTCTTGCCAGAATGAAACAGTTATGAGTACCTTAGTAAGGTGTATGATCTCATCGGACACTAGTACACATTTTGAATCTGTTTTTTATGCTGTCTACTAAAGTATTGAGGGGCCCTTGGGGGATATTGTCCCACTCCCCTCTCAAGGCGATTTTCAGTTCTTGCAAGATTCGGGGAGGGCGAGTTCTTTGAGAAACACGTCTTTCAAGAGCATCCCAGACATGCTCCATAGGATTTAGGCCAGGAGAGTAAACAGGCCATGTCATACGTTCAATATTTTCACTTTCTAGTGTGTCCGATACTTCAGCGATCCTGTGTGGACACGCATTGTCGTCCATAAACAGAAAATCTGGACCTACCACACCCCTAAAAAGATGAACATGATCCAAAACAATCACTCTGCAATACCGCTGCGATGTAACGGTACCTCGCTCAAGGATGTGAAGAGGTGTTTTGCCATTATGCATAATGCCTGCCCACACCATCACGCCTTGGCCATACCGATGACGTTCCTGAACATTTTGTGGTGCATAACGTGTTCCCTTCTCTCCCCACACTAACTGGTGGCCCGAATCACTTGTCACAGTGAAACGGGATTCGTCAGAGAACATCACTCTGTACCACTCTTGCTGACCCCAACCAATATGTTCCTTACACCAACGTAATCTTTCTCGACGATGGCGTCGTTGAAGTGGGATGCATTGAACAGGCTTCCGTGCATACAAACCAACCTGATTTAATCGCCTAGAAATGGTTCTGGCTGATACATTTGTCCCGGTAGCGGTTGCAAGGTCTGCAGCTATCTGACTAGGAGTGAGATGGCTGTTCCTTTTCGCCCCTAGGGATACATATCGATGCTCTTGTGGTGTGGTGTTCCTTCCACGACCACTGGCACGCTTTCGAATAGCATTCCCGCCTTCAGCGGCCTTTTTTAATCGCGATATGATACTTTTTGCAACTCATATTACTCTGGCCACAGTAGTGACACTTTTTCCCGCTTCGAGCCGTCCAACTGCTCGTCCACGTTCGGACGCACTCAAATGATGTCTTGCAGACATTTTACACTTAATTATTGCCACACCACACTGATTTTCCCAGAAATAACTTCCAACAACCTACGGCGCTATTTCATCAGACACCTAACTGCATGAACTTTCGAAGGAATAAAGAGTTTTCGTGCACTGCATTTTGTGTGTGTGTGTGTGACTATGGCTGATGTGTTTGCTCGCTGGGGCTGGGGAGTGCTCTATCATCCCCATATTCCCCGAATTTAGGACCCTGTAACTTCGATCTCATCTCCAAGATGAAGGAACACTCCGTGGATTCCACCAGAGATTCTGCAAGCTGTAGACCGCTCCATTCGAAGGATCAACAGATCGGGTGCTTTCAACAGCTTCCTGCAGCTTCCAGAATGTTAGCAACGGGTGCTAAACAACTCTGGTTACTGCTTTGTAGGGCTATAAAAGTTTCTCCCCTGTATCTCTTCTGTATACTTTTTACATACCTATTTGCCAATATTAAAGTTCAATCCTATGTATATCTTCAAGCTTTATTTGTTTTACATCATTCAAATTTTTTTTCATATTTATTGCAGGGCATTCAGATAATTTTACTATTAAATGTTGAAAGGCCATTTTTATATTTAATAATAATATGGCATCTTACATATCTCCTTCAAAATATGTTATTAAAAAGTACCCTATGTCCTGGATTCTGTACTGTTATACATTTCTATTTCTTTTCTTTGTGAAAACGTATACATTATTATAAAATAGGTTCCTTTTGCTACTATACTAATGCAAACTTATTAGCATCCACTGTTTAAAATTTTTAGAGGCAGAGAAAAGTCACTTATAAGTGAAAACTTGTTTGTATAATAAAATTTGTGTGTATATTTATATATTACGAGTATCACCCTATCCGAATGCCTTGTAATATTCTCCTTCAGAATTTCGCTGAAAAGTGGTTCGCTAGTTTTGTGCAGACATTATTTTAGTGGATTTATCAATACCAACTCCCCAAATGAGTTTCTTTTTTTCCTTTGCACCTTTGCCTTCTGGGATTTCTCCTTATCTGTTTAACATTGTTCGGGATTTTTTTTTCTTCCTGCACTACGCATTTCCTTTTTTTTTCAGTTTTGACATTTAAGAATCTCAACAATATGTTCTTTTTTATTCGTTTATCGTTTCATTGTTATCTCACTTTCTCTTATTTTTATCCTATTATTCTCAACAACGTTCAAAGTTTACTAATTTTTTAGTATATCATTTTCCTTTCTTGGGTACGTGTACGGATAGAAAAAGTCTGGTGCGTTAACTGGTGCGCAAGCGTTTAAATAAAATCCAGTAAGTGTGCTTATGTTTATTATAAGGTCATTACACATTGATGAAAGAGACAATATGTATATTATACGCTGATAAAATTTAATGCTGACCCGGCAGGACATTTCACATTAACGTTTTTATGGAACTGAAATAATGGTTTAAATTACAAAATAATGATCTGAAATTAGGTACTGAATATTTTTAGCCAACAATAGTGCGAATAAAGTTTTTCCGCTTCAGTATATGATTTAAAATCTTATCACTAGAAAGACATAAATCTTTTCTTACATAAAAAAAACTGAACGCCGTCATTTTGACGGTTAAAAATAAAATCAAAAATATAAAATACTTAATATTTTTTTTAAAATATGGTTAAATAATTTAAATTTTGAACTATTTCATACCAATCTATATATATAAAACGCGTAGGTATGCGGCACGAAAATCGATGATATTTCTATACTCCGAATGGCAACGGCTGCCACTACCAGATGTAAACATTAGCGGCCGTGAACAGTAATACAGAGAATGATGTAATCAACACTATATTTTGAATATTTCCCCAAGAATTTCTTATTTGTTGTAATGTTAAAGTATAGATATCTTAATTTTGAAAAATAGTACATACAGAGAGGGATGTAATTTTTAAAATCATTGATGTTTGGCTTCTCAGTCTTATCATTAACTCGGTTCTGAGGTAATGGAAATTCACATTTTTTATCACGGTGTTCTAGAATCAGCCTTATAGAGTATAACCTTTAACAACGTATATTTATGATGATAGGTAATGCTAACATTCCTTACATATGTTACTTTCAGTTGCGTTGTTTTGCAAAAGAAAATATAAAACTAACAGCGACCATGCTGGTCGCGCAGTGGCTAGTATATAATAAATTAGTATATATTTAGAAATATTTTTTTTAGATGAGGTGACAACCTGGTATGGTGTACCGTAAAAATATATACATGGTAGTGCAGTCGTTATTTTCAACACCAACATTTCCGAGGAGCCAATATTTCTGTTATTTGAAAAACGGGGAAGAGACGAAAAGTAACTAACATTTTTCAGGTATTATTTTAAAGATTTCTGCCTGTTTTCTATATTGCCGTCAAATTGATGGCTTTCAGTCATAGTAGGTATACAACACATCCCCCTCCTCTTTACTGTCGAATATAATTTTGTAAATGTGTGCGCATATATCGCGTAATATTAGAAAAAGTCATAAAATTTCAGTAGCTTGAGGACATAAATAGAGATATAGCGTTCAATAGTATGTCCGAAATCGTCAGAATGGCGGCAGCTGTCTTTCTAGTGTTATAGACCAAAACATTTGTTTTAATATATTGCCGCTTAAAGTCATTCCCGTCAAAGACTCTGTTGCTGAATGGTCAACGCACCAGACTGCTGAGCCAGAGGTTCCCTGTTCGAAGCTCTACATTATTTTAATTTAATTTAATTTAATTTAATTCTAATTCTATTTCTGTTAGTTCTAGAAGTTACTAGAACATTCTTTAGTTTCCTGGAACGGCGTTCCAGAATATTCTGTTGATGGATAAAAGAGCAAGTAGCTCAACCTGTGAGTTCAGTTCTGAGTTCTATCAGCTAAGTGTTGTGTGCTAATAAACAGCGTTGTATTCCCTCTACGTGTGTGTTCAATCCATACGACTACCATCTACGTGACATCTTTGCTGGAGGCGCCGGGTACTCAGTTCAGTCTGGAAGCAGAAGAAATACGAAGAAGCCGTAGACTTTTAAATCTTCCTCCGGAATACGGACTTTACGTAGCCGCTCCACGAAAGCGATTCCCGGCAATGCCTGAAGGAGAAGTCAAGCCACAAACCGTCCTGCTGTCTCCAGCACTAATTAGGGAACCGAGAAAGCCAACAATTTTTAGAGGCGATCCTGGACAAGATCCAACCAAGTGGTTAAAAGAATACCTTAGAGTATCAAAATTTAATCAATGGGATGATACTCTATGTCTTGCGAACGTCTACTTTTTCCTTGATGGGACCGCCAAATATGGTTTGAAAATAACGAAGATCTGCTGAATTCATGGGACGACTTCGAAAGAGAACTGAAAAAAACTTTTGGTGACTCTGAGCTATATAATCGGCGAGCTAAGGATTGCTTAAAATGCCGAGCGCAGAGAGCTGGGGAAGCTACACAATCTTATATCCAAGACGTTTTAGGACTCTGCAACCAAATTGACCCGGCCATGTCAGAAGACGATAAAGTGTCCCACTTAATGAAGGGCATCGCAGAAGAGGTATACCAGGCCTTATTAACTAAGGAGATAAAAACGACAGTCCATTCCGGCGTCTTGATGTTGGCTCATAGTCTTGGACTTCGTAGGTTACGTCAGATAATCGTCGTAACACCTGGTATGGTTCGAAGTATTTTTTAAGCAGTTTCTCGGACAAGCCTACTTTCCGAACAGGCGTGAAAATCCATACTAAATCTCCAGGTGAATAGGACACCACCCTGTGGTTGGAATTATAACGCCGACGGTCCATTTCTTGCGCCTCTAGGGTTCGTAGTCTGGCTAACTGCCTTGCCTCTTCGGTTTTCACGACAAGATGCTTAGTATAGTCGTTCTCCACGTCAGGGCAGAAGGGGAAAAGAGTGTCGAGCGTTGTTTCGGCTTCTCGGCCATGAAGTAAATAGAAAGGTGTGAATCCGGTTACATCCTGTTTAGCGGTGTTGTAAGCGACGGTCACAAACGGCAGTATCTCGTCCCAGTTTCTCTGTTCTGCGTCTACGTACATGGATAACATATCGCCTAGTGTTTTGTTGAATCGCTCAGTAAGGCCATTGGTCTGGGGATGGTAGGCTGTCGTCATTCGATGACTAATGTTACACAACCGGATGATATATGAAACAAGTCTACATAGACACCGTCCATGTTCTTAGAATGAAGCCTTACTACGACCCTGAGTTACAAGCACAACATCCGAATGGTGATTCTTCAACATCTGAAGACGGCCATTGTGAAGAGGATCCGCCTACCAATGTAAAGAATGATTACACCGGACCACAGACACGTTCCAGATCAAAAGTTGCTAGCAGTTAGGCAACCTAGGACAGCGGGACCCTGTTCTTCTAAGGAGGGAGCAATGCCGCTTAAAGTCTTCCCCGTCAAACACTCTGTTGCTGAATGGTCAACGCACCGGACTGCTGAGCCAGAGGTCCCCGGTTCGAAGCTCTACATTATTTTAATTTAATTTAATTTAATTTAATTCTAATTCTATTTCTGTTAGTTCTAGAAGTTACTAGAACATTCTTTAATTTCCTGGAACGGCGTTCCAGAATATTCTGTTGATGGATAAAAGAGCAAGTAGCTCAACCTGTAAGTTCAGTTCTGAGTTCTATCAGCTAAGTGTTGTGTGCTAATAAACAACGTTGTATTCCCTCTACGTGTGTGTTCAATCCATACGACTACCATCTGCGTGACAATATGAACACGAACGAACACACACACACACACACGTGTGTGTGTGTGTGTGTGATCGTTCGTTTATTCTGTAATTAACAGCCGATTTAGTCGGTCAACTCATGTTATTGCACGCACAATGGGGAAAGGCGAGTTACACATGTTGCTAAAACATTACTTTTTAAGAGGCAAAACGACAGAAAAAAACTAAATACCGGCTTTTAAATATAATAGCAAATTTGTAGCTTCGATTAGAATGATTTATTATAAGGGATTTCTTGGGTTTTCGTTGCTGCTGAATAAGCACAAGAGACTCTCTGAAAGTTCTTATTGCCCTACTGTGGTCACAAATGGAGAGGTTATTAAAATAATCCAAGATCTGAAGATGAAGGACAGAAAATTAAAAGTGCGCGAGATTTCTGAGTTGGTTGGCAAGTCATCAGAGCGGTGCAAAATATTTAACATGAATATATACTCATGTGAAAGCTATCGGCAAGGGGGATGCCGCATTTGCTAACAATCGATCAAAAACGGAATCAAGTAAACACTTTGAAGCACATTTTAGAACAGTTTTAAAGAAAACCGGATAAAATTTTAAGTCATTTTGTAAGAATTAAAAAAGCGTGCATACTTCACTGCCATCCAAAAACTATTGGAACGTCAAAAGAGTGTGTTGAAGCACATTAACCTGCAACAAAGAAATCGAAAAACTGTTCTATTAACTGGAAAGTTTATAGCCACTGATTTGTGCGACCCCCATGCTGAAATATTTGTTGATTACTTAGGAAAGGGCAAAACAATCCCCGAAATATAACTGGATTATTTTAAAAAGAAAATTAGGACAAAAGGCCTCATTTAGTGCAAAATGGTTCTTTTCCATGGTAACAATACTCCGGGTGATGCATCTGCGATGGCGGCTGCTAAACGCTTAGAATTACGTTGCAAAATTGTTCCCCACCCGCCCAATTTTCCATATTTGCACCCCTTGTTCCAAAATATGGGGAAAAAATCTTGCAGATAAAAAATTTCCATCTCCTCTCGAAATTATTCGTAAAATAAATGATTATTTTGCAGATTTGGGCAAGTTTTCCCTTAAAGAGGGGATTACGAAAGCTTGAAAACCGTTGAACTCAGTGTATCGAAATTTTGGGATATTATGTAATATAATAAGAACAATTAAAAAACACTTTTTTCATTCCTTTTGTTTGGATTAATCCAACGACCGTCATACATTTAGACGTAATTAAATTATGCGAATGCTTCTTACATTTCAAGCTTAGAAAAATGTTTTAACCTTTTACTGTTAAAGGGCATCATGGACTTAAATTATAACAATAAATTGTCTGTTTTCAAATTTGTTCTTTATTTGCATGGGTATTCCTGTAATCCTGATTAGAATGTTTGCAAAATTGACTCAAATTTATGAGGATTTTTTTAAATACATTAAAATTCATATTTACCTGATTTTTTATATTTTACTTGATCAAATCACATTTTAGAAGCTATAAATAATATATATTCCTTTTGGTGTTCACTTTTTCGCTTTCCTTCTGTAAGAAGCTTAAACTAAGTATCCAGCTTCGGGGAAACATTCTTCGTTTACATCACTTCCGGGCTATTTTAAATTAGAGCGAAAATTAAGATTTTTTGTAAAAATATTTTTTCCAATAAGCCTTTTTCTCCAAACATCTGTCGGTTATCTACATTCAAATTAAACACGCGAAAGATTATGAGAGCAAGCCAAAATGTAAACTTCTGTTGCATCCATTATAGTAGTGTTTGAAAGTCTAAAATATAAACACTAGGGACAACATTTATTTATTTTATAAATGGAGTTTC
Organism: Dolomedes plantarius; assembly: GCA_907164885.2. Lineage (NCBI taxonomy): Eukaryota > Metazoa > Arthropoda > Arachnida > Araneae > Dolomedidae > Dolomedes > Dolomedes plantarius. Next base: position 175,843,525 of record OU015497.1, read on the forward strand.
TTTCTACTTATGGTCTAGCTGAGAAGCTAAACAAAGTGAAGCCAAAATCTAAAATTGTCTGATTTATATTATAAATGCCACTGCTTAGCCGTGTAAATTATAAGAATGTATGTCACTTTTATTTGTCAGAAAATTACCTTCAGTCTCCACAAATGGAGTTTCTCCATCGTTATATTCAGAGGCCATGTGTAGCTGGGAAGATAAACAAAGTGAAACCAACTTCTAAAATTATCTGTAAAAAGTTTGGATTCTCGCCATGAGTTAATTATAAACCTTAATAACACATAATTTCAAAACCTGATGCTAGCATAAAATAATATTTGCAAATGCATTTAATAAAACGTAATCAATAATACTACGTTGAGTGAAAATGTTTCTAGACGTAAATATAAAAAAAAAAGTTAAAATAGAAAGTTTGACAGATTTTTCATAGTACTGCTGTCGCATTCACGCAGTTAATGTATAAAGACTAAATATGCTTTTGTCACGAATCATTCGGTTTACTCGCCTATTCAAGAGGCGTAGTTAAAGCTCTAAATATTCATACTGATAGTCAAAGCATTAAGAATAATTCTCCATACTAACACTAGGATAATTTTTTCTTTCAGATTGATAGACCGATGTCAAGAACACAATGTAATAAATAAACTCTACGTTTATTTCTAAGTACCATAATATGTAAAAGGAAAGGTAAAGTTAATAACATTCCGTTGTCTCCTATACTTAAATTCACGTACGATAGAAAATACTCTTCCTGTTTTAATTCTAAATGTTTTTTTTTCAAATTAATCAAATTTTTCTGTACCAAATAAATGAATTATTTTGTCGCTATAGTATATTTTTATCTCTCATGTCTAAAATAGTAAATTATTAGATATATCATGATTTTCTAAGAGAATACAAAAATATAGATGTTACTTTAATAAAAGTTTAGGTATTAGTAAAGCTATATGAGTAGCACAGAAACTGTCACTGTTTATATTGTATGCTATAAAATTTATATTTTGACGTCATGAAAACAGGACAATTTAGGGTTCTTTTAGTATATAACCATTAAATTTATTTATTGTTTGCATACATTTAAAAAACTGGTGAGAGGGGACCTCTATTATTCACGTTTTAATTTAAAAAATAAGTAAAATGTGATTCTTTACCATACTTATGTATTGTAAAAATGCATGTGTGATTTCGAAATTGAAATTTAAAATTTACACCTTGTAATATACTCTTAATATGACCTCATAATCTTTTACTTAAATGTATCCTAGAATTACAAGTATAGATCAAATATTAGGTTCTATAGCTGTAACCATTTACACTAGATATTATGAAATTTGCATATTAATGTAGTATTATTGAGACAATAAAAGGTTTATTTAGGGTTTGACATAAACAAATATGTACTTTTACGATATACTGTTTGCGTACTTTGTATGCATTAAAAAACTGGGAGAATGCATTCGAGGTACCATTTACGCCTTTATTACATAGCTAAAGAAAATAACTAAAACGCGTCTGCTTCCCTTAATAAAATATTGTAAGAACACATATTTAAAACCTCTGATTAAAACCTCTTATAATAATAACGAAATTTTTCTAATCAAAATTTCATCCTTTGACATTCGAACCTATTTATTGTTACGTAAATTTAAGAGTATTAAAATGAAATAAATGCATAGATAAGGTTTTAAATATATATTTTCTGGGATAACAAAGTTCTTCGGTATAATTTTTAGGCATGAAATTAATATAAATATTTATATTTATTTAATCATAAGAATTTTTATACCATCAATTCCCTGTATGAAAAGGGGAATTTGTACGTTTGGTTTACGACCCTTATAGTAATTACGAAAGCTTTACTGCAGTAATAAATATGTGAACTATTATTAATGAATTGCAAAATAAAGATTATTATAATAATTCATCACAAGTCTCTTCCTTGCAATTCCAGTACTGAGATAACGACTTTAAATGAAATCCATTTTTTCTTAATATTAGCTTCATGGTCAATATCAGAAAATGGACTTAGGAAGAATTTGTTGAAAATAATAATAGTTTATATTCTCAAAAATATATATATATATTGCGGCAAAGTTTTTTTTATTTTTTTAATGGCGATGCCAGTAAGGTGCCATAGTAAAAAAATTAATGTTCATAATATTAATAATAATTTATGGCAATTCTATACATTCTTCTATGGTCGAGGAAATATACAAATAAATATATAATCTTTACATATTCAGATCTCCTTTCAGTGGATCCCTGCACACTGTGGCTTAAATGGAAATGAGATGGCTGACAGTCTAGCCAAGAAGGAAACAGAAGTTCTACAGAAACCTATCAGGCACTTGACATACCATTCATCCAATTTTTTTTTTACAAAAAATGACACGAAAAAAAAGGGGGTTTAAATCCAGGTCAAATGAGAAATGTCCTGGGCTACTCTATGTAATCATTTATGTTTTGTTCCCTAGACCCCGCGTTTTGCTGGGGTCATATGTTTTTAGACTTTAGCCCGGCCACGACTGTCTTCGAGCACATCTTTTCCGGATGGATCTAGCTGATTTGTCCGACTGCTTCTTGTGCCGTTTGGTTCAATCTATGACTGATTTTCATCTTGACATGTGCCATGCGCTTCTGAATTTCAATTCCCTTGCCTGGAAGTATTGGAGAGCCCGTGGCATTATTGCCTAGTGACCAAATGACCGGCATTTGTAAAAGAAATAAAAATCTTTACATTATGAAGTACTGTTGTTTAACTACAAATGCCCTGTTGTACATATCTACTCGTAATTTACCTAATATTTTAATAAGAGCTAAATAATTGGTAGTTTTTACTTTACTCAATAAATCCTTCTTATCTTTGGAGTTCCCACTTCGTTGGATCATATTTTTAGCACAAAGTTGCTAAAGGTGCTAAGCCCTTTTCCAATACTATTTAATCGTCGATAGTTGTCTCATTTTATTTTAAAGTCACTTCACGAATGTAAAAATGTGGACATAACGGAATGATCTTTAAAGTGTGTCACGTAGTGGTTACATAGTAGTAACCACATTTAGTGACATTTCGCCGTAGTTGACTACCGTACCATGAACATATCATGTTCTTCACGTTAACCGTTTTTGTTTCATTAACAAAAATTAATGCAAAATGTTACTACAGATAATGAAGTATTAGTGGATCATAGGATTTAACAGGAAAAAGCTTTAAAAGGGACACAACATCGATAAGAATACAAAAGATTTAATGAAAAACGAAGTGAATCAGATTATAAATTAAATAAATCTAAACAAAGAAAAATATAGAAAACGACAAACAAATAGAAAAATTTCAAGGCAAAAATTGAGTTTAAAAATGGAAAGCGATTTTCGCTGAAAAAAAAAAAAAGCTCCCAATTTTTTTGAAAGGGTTTCATAAGGTCAGACATATGAACATTGGGAACAGCCTAGGAAATTCGGGGATGAATACTATCGATTCAACATGCCGTTATTCCCTATGGACAAAACTAGGAAAAATATCCTGTTCGAAGAAGCAGAAGTAATGAATCCAAAACATACAAAAGGAAACGCAACGACTCATGCGGTATTCTCCAATCACAGTCTACGGACAGGAGTCTATAAGACCGATTATTGCGACAACCAACTACTTATGTTAGAATTGATAAAAATTTTAAGCATGCAACCATTTTATAAGTTGGTGGGGGGGGAGAAATTGTTAGTTTCAAGAGTATTATGGTATGTAGTTAAACTTTATTATCAACAATTCTTTTGAGAGCTAATTATAATTTTAATTCAAAGAGAAGAAAGAATGATCACCATTTATTTAAAAACATAAAACAAAAATGCTTTATAAGTATTTATAGATATACCTTGCGGGGAGTTTTAAATATTAAGATGGTAAATTTCGTTAAAATTCCTGTCGAAATAAATAGTACAAATTTACACTACATTAGTAGACTGCAGAGTATGTTGCACACAGTACATCATAAAAATGTTGTGTATCACGATGTAAGCATTGTAGATAAATGGGATTTTCACTGTTTGATTCTAAAAGATCTACTGAATGTTCAAGAAAGGACATTGTTCTTTGTTTTTAAAATACATTTGTGTTCCAGTTCACTTGGGTAGTGATATGTAACCCAAGTCAACACTTGGGTTACATATCACTATAGCATATTCTAAACCTATTAACTATCTTGTATTGTCGAAAACATAGCTGCACAGAATCGTACAAGAATTTGTTAATTTCAAAATGAATCAGGCAGGAAACATTATCTTTACTTCCTGTAAAGTTATTTTACATAATTTAAGCATAGCTCCTGAAATTTAAGCAAAATTCCTGATTTGTTTTCTTTCAAGTGGGCGTATGAGTTGCGGTATGTGTTTTCTTTCAGTGTTTCTCTGGTCTTTTACAACCAAATACTCAAAATTCTATCAATAATCTCCCCCGCTTTCTGACTCGACTTTTTTTATCCTAACAGGGCGAAGAACTTAGCTGTTTAATAAAAGATATTGCACATAAACCTGAGAGCGTTTAATACTTCTGGAAAATATTGCCTAGTTGCAAGAAATAAAGTTTAAAATTGTGTTTGTTTCCATGACAATGCCTTAAAATATCTTGGTGTCAGTTGCCTCATTGTGCGCCCCATTTCAATAAATTATTTTTCTCTCTTCGTTTAAAGTGAATATATGAAAAATTTGGAGTAGTCTCAGATTTGACGAAGGTGTTTTTAAATTCCCCCTTTGAGCCAAAGTTTCAATTTCTTTAAACTTTATCCAAATGAGTTTATTCAGATATTTTCTTCTTTCCATGCGAAATTACGTAAGAATCAAAGAACTGAACCTCTAATTTAAGCGATATCCCACTGCATGTTTCTTTCTATAAAATAAGAATCTTTTAAGCTTTTACATTTATCAATAGCTAAATATATTTATTCCTTACCTTCTTGTATTTAAAGAGTACACTCATGAATAAAAAAAATTTCGTCTCCGGACATATGTTACTGTCATTTATCTTATTGTTGGAGAAAATTCTTCCCTGTTTCAGAGATTATAGGTTTTTTCGCCGAAGAAAAGGTCAATAAAAATAAAATGTGCTAAGTAAAATAATTCGCCATTTAAGTCAAGTCTTGAAAAAGATTGATGGTTTTTCATTTTACCGAGAATTTACTTTCCGAATTTTTGTTTTTATACCTGGTCTTTCTTTTTTTTTAAGAAAAAAAAACTTTATTCAAGATAACAATTAATGCAACCTGAAGTGTCATTCGCCTCAGAATCCTCATAAAATTTAGGAGAAAAGAAAGATGGGATAACAGGATTCAATTTTTCAAACTAATGCGAAAAGTTTAGGTTGACGTTTTTAAATTCAGATTATTTCCTCCAGTTTGTTAGCTTCTAACAACTCTCATTACATTTTTTGAGCAAAAATAAGATGTACTTTTCATTTGGAAACGCCTTAAATCCCTGCAAATAGAATTGTAATTCAGAGATTGTCCGCCTAATTTGTTGCCTGATAGATGTTTTTTAGTATTAGCCAGGCTTTCAACTTTAGTTACAATATTTTGTTTCCCGGTTATATTAATAAAACTAATAATAACCTTTCTAATTAAGGCTGCTTTGTACTAACCCTATTGGATTTCTTCACATCAATGTTTACCTATGGCGAAAATATGACCTAGGATTGCCGACTTGAATTTAAAGACTTTTTTTTCAATTGTATTTCGTAATAGAGATAGAAATTTTTCACCATGCTGCAGTTTTCTTTTTTTTAAATCCAAAGAATATTTTAAAATTTAAATTATTCGGGGAAAAATCTGAAATAGGTGTTTTTTGCGCTCAAAAATTCCTTTGGTGGACGAAATTTATCAAATGAATCCTTCTGCAAGGTACTGAAAAATACCATTTTTATTGGATTATCAGCATTTATGGAGCTGTAATTAGTACACACATTTTATCCATAGGTTAACATTGAGGTGAGTGATTTCAATAGAGTTAGTACACAGTAGCCTAGCTGCAGTTCATTATATCGTATTTATGTGACTACAAAACATGTAATATAGATGATAAAAATTTTGCAACTGATTTTATACTATTTGTTTTCGTATATATATATATATATATATGTATGCTGTAAGAATTTTATACACTAATTTTCGAAATAGTTACAAAAGCTGCTAACAGAGGGCGCTTTTAGCAGCTTTTAGCAATGGAGCCGCAGGCATGGATTGAATATAAAACATATTCAATATTCATCAATAAACAATAATTCAATTTTCATCTTCTCCATATTCCCCGGACCTGAATCCTTGTGACTATTTTTTTGTGGGGCACATTAAAAGTTACTGTCTACAGGAACCATCCCATCACACTGGGCGAGCTTCAATCGGCGATCTATGTGGCAACTGAATCAATTTCTGTTGAGAAACTACAGGGTATGAAGGCAAATTTTATTGCGCCACCTCCATAGAGCGAATGGTGAACATTTTTAAAAGATTGTGATGTAGTGATTGCAAAGACTACAAGTTTATATAAGCATACTGATACGAGTTGTACAGCGCCATCTGTTAGCAGCTTTTGTAACTATTTCGAATATTAGTGTATAAAATTCTTACAGCTTTCACGATAAAAATACCGTTTCTTGCATTTTTCTACAGATCTTTGTTCTCGAGATTTTCAATTTGAAATCAGGGCATTCTTCACTGGACACCCTGTATATATATATATATATATATATATATATATATATATATATATATATATAATTATATATATAGTACTTTTTTATAATTAAAATATCCTACATTTATTCAAATATATAAGCCTTCTCTTGAAATCGCTAACTAAATTCCCCTTGTCGGTGTCGTGTCTAATATATATCCTCTTATGTGAATCACTTACAGCCTTTTAACGAATCTGTGTGTTCGGTTTTGACACGTTGTTTTCTATAAATTATACTATAGTATTACATCAGACTCTTATGTTAATACCATTTGCTTTCTATCCAGTTCAGCCCTTATTACCTTAAGTGTTGTTTATTATAATGAATTTTACCAATTGTGTCGGTGGTATTTTATTTTGTGCCTGTAAAATTTATTTAGGTCTTATTTTTGATACTAATTTAATCAATTCAGAAGCCCATAGCATCATAGGAAAATCCAGAAGCTTGTATATTGTATTTATTTTTTTACCGAAGGGTATGCATCATATTCCATAAAGCTAATCTAACTTTGAATGAAAGGGGCAGGATAAATTTCGGCACGTAAACTTCAGATATAAGTGCAGGTAGAGGTATTATTTATAACGATTGTTTGCACTTGCGCATAGCAATCGCATTTCAGTTCTTCAACTTAAATAGGTCCCTTTATTTAATTATCTGATCTTAGTCTTAACCAAATGGCAACAGCAAACTGCCGTGCGTTGTCTATGAAATTATCAGCTAAATTATGTGTAACCGCAGCTCTCCACTAACCCCTACGGTCAATAATGCTACTAAATCCCTTCGACTGCTACCCCAATGTACCTTAATTCTCTGCTCATAACCGCCAGATTTGCACTTGAAGTACTCTGCATTTCCATTTTCTTTTTCTTCAGTCTTGAGTTATGAATTTTTAGGATTTCCGGCGAATATACTTGGTAAGATTGCATTAGCAACAACCGACAAATAAGCAATATAATCAAGTATATCACCCCTGAACTTCTAGTAATAGTCATAGCATAGTAAATCCCCTTATTTTCGGGACTTCTTTTCTCATTTGCGAAAACTTATTTGCAGAAGAACATGCTTTGCCATACCAGCAGACATTCTACAGGGACTTTAGTTGGGTCAACAGCTTATCATATTAGTTGCATTTCATGATATTCTTCGTCCAAGTGTTCTTCTCTACTGAGCCATTCATTTGCTACGCCCGATAGTAAATTTGTTACATGTGCTATTTTTTAGTTAAGCTTTTTATATATAACAAAACGCTCTATAGTTACAATGAAGAGAATGTTTTTTTCCGACCATTTTACAAGTTTTTGAAGTATCGAGTAATAAGGAAGGTAGCGATCCACACCTATCAAAAATTCATTTTAATTAATAATGCGCAGATTTTTATAGACAATTTTCTTTGTTACTCTGTTAGTTTTTATTGATCCCATTCCTGAACTCTTTATAGTACTTATCGTTTTAAATTCACTAGTACCTTTAAATCCCCGCCCCCCCCCCCACCAAAAAAAAATATGCGTCATAGTCTACATCTTTTGTTTTAAATATATTTGTATGCAAACGGAATCTTTCGTTTCTGGTCTTACCATGAGTATAAAATTAATAAGGAGGTTTCTCATTTTCACTGCGCATTGTGTTGATAAAAAATGGTATTTACAATGCAGTTTCCATAGAAAAATTTTTCAAACGAGAAAACCACAGTATAATGAATCTAAACTCTTTCCTACGCTGTAAGAGAGAGAAAGGCAAGGCTTATAAAGTTTCGGTCTGTTGCCAATTCACCACAAGGCGATTTACTTGTAAATTAAAATTTGTTGGAAAACAAGTGATCATCAGGCTCGAAGTAAGTTATTCTTGAAGGAGCCTTGTAAAGAAAAATCGTTCTCTTGTTTATCCCAAATTGAACACAGGTCCCTATCAGGATAATGACTAAGCAAATACTGATTAGTGCAGAAAATAATTCCCACTTTATAGCCTCTTTATCGGTATGTAATATAAAAGGTTGCACACTGCTGATCCCTTGCGGTGCCCTATAACAAATGCCAAAATTGGAGCCACATACCTCTAGCCTTGCAAGGGGCATACGGAAAAGAGAGAGAGGGAGATTTCGAACCATTCATTCTCTATCAACAGAACATCGAACGGAAATCCTCGTAAAGCTCACTGGATATCACCGGACTTCGAGAGAACAAAAGTGTTACAAGAGAATGAGATTTTTTTTACATTTGGTATTAATTTGATAAAAGCAGAATTCGTAGCCAATTGGCAGATAAAATAATTGATAAAAAATATGTTTCTTGCATTTCAGATAGCGAAAAAACGCGTTGTTTAAATGTCCCTCATATCTCTTCTCACCAAATCGACAGTCTGCTTCCCGTGCGTATGCGTCATAAGCGTATAACCAACAAGACATCATCAAAATCCAAAAGATTCTAGTCTAAATCCGAGACTTGAATTGAGGAGCAGATACTGATGTTGAAATGATATTAAATAATATGGTTATAAAACTAGAATTAGGAAAAAGTAAAGACAGAAACGTAAATTCGGGTGTATCATCTGAATTTATAGAAACTGACAATCCTTAAATTAAAATTAGTTAGTAGCAATATGATGATACAAATAGTACATACTGAGCCTTGGTTCCACGTATTTTTTTTGATAAATTATCGACTACAGAGAAATGTAATTTGGAATTATTTTTATTTTCTTTTATTTTTTTGAACTACACATGGCTTCATCTAAATTAGACCTAACACAAAAATGTCTTGTGTCGGATTTAGCTAGAAGGGGCGACTGAGAGATGTCTTTGAGGAATACAACAAAAGGGAGTTGTCGGCTTTGATGCCGTAGTGTGGCGACGAAATTTTAGTTATATAGGGTAATTACAATTAATTATAATGATTACTAATTAATGTTAGGATACTCTTTACAATCTTTAATATCATTTGCATTTAATACTACGTTTCAATTAGTACTACTTCAATATACCATAGTGGTTAGTACATTTTAAAGACGTGCGTTGTGTATAGCAATAACCCAAAATTTATTATGAAAACTGGTTCGACTTACTTTTGCATCACTGTGGGGATTAATGAGCCAAAAAGAAAAAATTAAGTTAAATCAACTGGAATTACCTCTCTAACAATGGAGTATACCTAAAAATAAAATTTACTTCACCTAAAAGAAAAGGCTGCAAAAATTCAACTCTGCTGAAATAAAAACCTAAGGCTAAAAATTAGAAAATTAACTCCAAGGCAAGGACCGACATGACAAGTTATACATTAACATAACAAGTTTATTCATTTCGATCTCCTTCACATTATTACACTATATCTTAACAAAATGGTTAACCACCTGATGATTCCAAATTCAATTATTAAAAATGCATTTGCTGAAAACCCACATTTATATCATCTCATCACAATCAAATAAACAAAAAATGAAAATTCCAATAAATCAAAATGAAGTGGCTGGTGAATCAAAAAAAACTTAATTATTCTATGAGTAATTGCTAATAATTAACTAATTTAAAATTTATATTGAATCTTAATGACTCTGCTGCAGCTTTCAAAATGGAGTGAAATTAGGGATAGTATTTAAAGAACAGAGAGAAAGGAAAGGAAAGAAATTCACCCGTGGCCATCGTCCCTAGGAGCCGGACGGCCCAAACTTGGGTCCCACGCTTTTCCTCCACCAGTCCAGGATCCAGAATCTAGAATTCTTTTTTCGAAGTCCCCTGCTCCCGAGTCAGCACCTTGTCACCACTTGCATCAGTCGCGTAAAAACAGCTTCCAAATAAGTAGTTCCTCGGCGCGCCGTGAATTGCTGATGGTCGAAATGAGGGGGAAGGCTACAGGTTGCATTCTTGGACTCTGCAAATCGTTATACAATTTATATTACCTTCCCCTCTCGTTCGTGTTGATTAAAATTAATTCACGGAACCCTGGTCATCCACCCGACGATGTATTCTTCCGCACGTTCTGGTATTCTAATCCTTTCTCCTCTCTGACTCGAGGGGGGCAGGGATTGGTTGTGCATCACGAAGAAATGGCGAAGACCGGGCATATCAAATTACCAAGGACAACTGCCAGCAAAAGATAGCGACCGAAGCCTGTCGCTAGGCACAAGCTCAGTTTTAGGGAAAGAAAGAAAAACAATGAATATATCTAAAACTTTTGTCATGTAACTAAATTTCTTCAACCTTTGAAGTAAAATTCACCAGCAAAAAATACGTACCAGCCACTTACAAGGTTTATAAGTTTTCAATATTTTAACAATAAGATATAACATGTGATGATCTATTTCAACTTAATTCTTCACAATGTCAAAACATTTAGAGAAATTTGCGCACTATTCTCCAAATGCGATGACATTAATCAAATCAATTTATATTTGATCACCACAAGTTTAACCATAAAACATTTAGCAGAGGCTTAATAAATTTATTTATACTAAGTATAACCGCTACTAAAATTTAATTACTTACTTTACAAACTTAATTATCTCAAAACCCGATATTAAAATAAACGTTAATTATTTAATAAACTATTAATTATCATCACCACAGTAGCATTGCACTATGTAGCTAAGAATTCGTGACGATTAGTAGAGTGATTTGGAAATAAAAGTATGCTGCAGGCCTCCACACACTGAGAAAGCGCGTGTCTGAAACAAGCTGCGTTCAAAAACCAGTTATTTTGGCGCCAAGTTCTTACACCAATTAGACATGCAACATGAAAACGCTGTTTTTGTCGCTGTCTCTTTCTTGTCGCAAAAGTAAAACATGCAGCATTTTTGTTGACGCGTGTCACGTTACGTCGCAAATATGGAGAGCCAAATGACCGAAACTTATGATTTCAATGCGCGTTCTCTGTCAGTTATTCAACGCAGCTTGTGTCAGACACGAGCGTTTCAGACACGCGCTTTGTCAGGTTGCGGCAGGCCTTACGTTCAAAATGCAACTTTGCGCAGTTATAGGAAAAAAAATTAATTTTTAATTCACATCTTTGACTAATAACAGTTAACCGTTTGTTAAAACACAGTTCATAACAAATGACGATCCAAATTACATTCTGCTTTTAGCAATGAATTTCCTTACACTGCGACAAAACTAGAAAACAAGCGGTAAATACATTGTTATGCAAAGGATATATTTTTCCAATGAATTTTCCACGTTTATTTTTAAGAGCCTGTTCACATATAATCCGCCAGCGTCAGTGTTACTCGTATTGAAATATATTTAACCAGTTACAAACCTCCAAACGATTAGCCATGGAATTGTTGAAGCCTGTGATTGGTTTAAAATATGTCAATACGATTAACGCTGACATTGACGGATTCCATGAGAAAAGGCCCTAACACGTTATCCATAACATTAACGGCTACCGCAAGAAAGAAAAAAAAATAAATGTAAGTTATACATTTGTATTTAAAAGATATTTTGAAACATTTTTAACTTTCATCTAAAATAATATTCCTTAATAAAATGCTAGTTTGTTTGAAAATTTAGAAAGGTAACTTTCTTCTATGTTTAAAACTATTTTAAAGGATCAGTAATAACATTTATAAGATACAGAAATCATATAAATCAGGATATAGTCATAAATTTGGATAAGACATATTTGAAGACATTCGACTCTAAGTGTGCAAGAATATATGCTTTAAAATGCATCACAAAACTCTAAAAATCCCTTCATTCATCTATCATGCTTTCCGAATTTGAATAATGCATTTAAATGCATTTTATTGATGGAAATAAATCATATAAATAATTATATAAGAGCCGGAAATAAAGGAAAATGCAAAGCTTCTCAATATTTGTCATATCTATGATGACATCATTATTCAAGACAATATCATTTTTATTCTTATCACTTGAATAACATACGAGAAACTTTCTTTAGTTTATATCTTTACCTTATTTTATTCATTATAAAAACATTTAAGTCACATTTTCTAAAGTTAGAGAGCTTATTGTATTTAAATTTGTACCTAAAAATATCTCTCATTTATTATTTGTTCTTGATGCCTATAAATTTTCATATATTATCGAGTAAATTATGAAAATACGATTTAAAAGATTAACAGTCACTAGTTCCATTGCATTGAAACTGGAATGCCTTCTGGCTCTGTAAGTAAAATCATTAATAAAGATTTCAAGTTAAAAAAGATGTTTAAACCTAAAGTTTCTCTGCTTTTTCAAAAGCATATTGCTGAAAGAAAAACAAATTGTGGAAAATTATATGAAAAACACCTAGACGCTGAAAAAGGGAAATTTGTGGTAACATTCTATGCATTTAAGTAACTGTAATAAAAAAAGATCAATTTTCTGTTGCTCAGCTGACGAAAATGACCGTACAAAATGGCTTCGTCAGTGTACAGACAAGTTCCTAAAGGGATTCATGATATTCGTGGTACTATGAAGTCTTTAATCGATTCAAGCAATTTCAATACACTTTCAGAGTGGTCTTAGCATATCTGTGGTGTATAACAGCATCCTAGATAAATGTTGATGTCCACCGCTTCGAGGCTTTATAAAGAAAATAAAATTCTAGACTTATCATCGTTCCATGCTTATGTTATTATTTTAATTCTAGCTGTTTTCAAATATTTCTGCATCCCGAAATAGAGGAATACAGGATTTACAAAAAACTTGTACCAGAAGACCTAACAAACAACGGAATCAACTTAATAAAAACATGATTAGGATATCTCGAAAGAGGGGTGTACATGATTTACAAAAAACTTGAACCAGAAGAGCTAACAACAATTTCAACTTAATAAAAAAAACTGATTACCAAATCCCGTGGAATGCATGATTTACAGAAAAACCTTGAACCAGATGGGCTTACTAACAGCAGAATCAACTTAATAAAAAAAAACTAATTAGGAAATTCCGAAAGTGGGGAGCACATGATTTACAGAAAAACTTGAACCAAGTAAACTTACTAACAGCAGGCCAACTTAATACAAAACTGATTAGCAAACATAAAATAAAACCTTATATATCAGAACATATTTGATTGAATATTATTACGAAAAAATTTTCTCGGATTTGAAAATCTGAGGTTCTCCTTTTCTGTAGCATAATCTTTTCTAGTCTTATGTACACCTACATTGAAACAAGTACTAGTAAAATGATCCTAAGACTTTTCGTTAGAAATATTTCGTACTTGTAAAGCACAGAAAAAAAAAAGAAAATGTCTCTTGATCTTTCGATAGTAATATAATTAAAACATTTTTTTCTCGTGGGAAAGGAATGTGATTTCTTCCGTTTCAAAAAAAAATTTTCTTTTCCTTACTGATAATAGTTCTACATTGACCAGTAAAAAATAATGATCTGCTATTCTTAAAAATGATTTATTTCTAAGACAGTAACATGATGACTTCGATTTACATATTTATTGTTTTTTTTTTCAGCGTTCAAGTTTTCTATGGATTTTAACTTTTAAAAAATTATCCTCATAAAATTTATATAATTATAAAATTTCATTGAATAAAATTTCACTGAATTCAAGTTATAAAATTTCATTGAATATATATATATATATATATATATATATATATATATATATATATATATATATATATATACAGTCGTATTTTCAGTCATCATTTATATATAGCAAGTTGAATTCGATGGTTTGTAAAATTAACCACTCCAGACGTTATCTTTTATCTTTATCAAGATGTTTTCAAGCGAATTAATCAAAATTTGAGCACTTAGATATTTTTGAAATTGTAAGGTATTAAGTTAATGCTAAAAGCTTCATGGAAAGTCCAAAATAGATCTTGAATTGGCGATTTTTTTTCTTTCCATGACGTGTAACACTTCGTCAGCAGTTTAAAGCATTAGAAACGATTATCTCATCATGCAATGCCAAATTACTGTGAGGAAATTTAATATGACTCTGTGTCACTTAACAAATGACAAATGTCTACGTGCAGGGCGTTAGATTATCTCACCACAGAATGCCAAATGCTCGCGATAAGAGTTAAGATGTCATTTCTCACTTGACAAATCCCAAATGTCCGTATTAAGTGTATTAGATTATCTCATCACACCATGCCACATGCTGGCAAAAAGAGTTAAGATGACATTTCTCACTTGACAAATCACAAATGTCCGCGTTAAGGATACTAGATTATCTCACCACGCAATGCCAAATGCTCTCGAATAGAGTTCAGATGACATTGTCTCACTTGACAAATGACAATTGCCCGTATCCCACCTCACAATGCCCGGGATGAGAATTAGATGACATTGTCTCACAAAACAAATAACAAATGTCCACGTTCAAGGTGCTAGATTATCTCACCACATAACGTTAAATGCTCGCGATGAGTTTTAAGATGATATTTATCACTTGACAAATCAAAAACTTTTGCGTAAAGGGTATTAGAGTTTGCGACGGGGGGGGGGATTTCTATGGTGGAATTTCTATAAATTTCTACTGGTGATTGACTAATTACAGTCACCCATCTGAATTCGGGAAGAATCATCGTCTATCATGAACTGTGGTGCAAAATTTATTGTTCAAGAAGATGACAAAATGCATGAATTGCGTTAATAGGACGGGGGTGAAAGGAAAAATTTTGCTTACGGCTGGATTTTTTTGCGCATTACATTCGTGTAAATGAATCCCAGCATTTGTAATGAATTATATTTTTAATGAGTTAATTTTTATTGTAAAATCTCTTATATTATATATAATTGGAATTAAAATTCTTCCAATTCATCTTGTCATAAAAATTTGAAAATGCAAACAACTACGAAGTAAGATTTGAAAATTCCCATTTTATCAGAAACATTTTTGATATCAAACATAATGCAATCAAAGTGAAAATAAAAACCTCTACATCACATAAGTCTCTGGAAAGACCTCCTTTATCATCTAAGGCAACCACATCGAAATCCCCTGCACCACAAATGAATTTGTCATAGAAAATCTTATATAATCCTCCATCTAATAGAAAAGATCGTTGATCTCTCTTTTTTATATTTTCATATAAGAATTACCTGTCATATAGGAGATGATATAAGAAACTTTTCTGTTCGTGAAATAGGTTATTGCTTTTTCTTGGTATTTTAGTTAGTAAAATATTTTGCAGATCGAAAACACGAAAAAAAAAATTGTTGATAAAATAATGAAATTAAAATCATTTTCTTAAGTGAACCATCATTTGATATAAAATTTTTCCCCCACAAAAGGTCATACCCGTACTCAACGTTATTTTGCCATGTTGATTAGAATCTCACTCTTTTGAATTTTATACGTTTCAAAACAATACAGTTTTTCTTACATAGACTTTTTGTCATAAATTTAGTGGACACAAGATCAAAAGAATGATATGTTTCATTAATTATGTATATTATTCGATGATTTCTTTTCAAATATTATGTCCTATAACGATTTTTTATTTCTTTATGAAAACGCCACGCATCGTGCACTTGTAAATGGAGTGGCATAGTCAGCGTAAAAATAATTGCTAGATGTTGGGGCTCCATAATTCTAATGTCTCCATGTTTTAGCTGGATAAGTTATTAATCTATATAACTTGATAATATCCTGTTTAAACATTTATTTGCACTACTGAAAATTTTGTGTTAGGAAGCCCGATGATGGCTTCTCAAAACACTAATGCATTCAACAAGCGAAGGCGAACAAATTGAGCCAAAAATCTACGAACTAATTCGACTTTCTGTTTGAAATTTGATTCGCCTTTCGCATTAACAAATCTTCTGCTTGGGCAGCCGTTCGTTCATTTTCATGTTGAGAATTGTTGTGGTCAGTTATTTTTTAACTATATTGAGTTACGATAGCGAACACCGAAATGAAATTTTCAAGAAAAATGTAAAATGATTCTAAGCTATACTGAAGACTGTGTACACATACAGCGAACGACGGCTGACAAAGAGGAACTAACTAACTTCCTTTGATGTACCGTCTAGTGATCGGACTGTAGCAAAGGCAAAAAAATGGAATCGATGATGTTGGTTACAAGGTAAACATTCAGCATACAACTTTGTTCGTTACCCTTCGTTTGCCTTCGTCCGTCTTCGTTCACTGTATGTATTCTCGTGTTTACATGAATAAATGTCTGAATGAATTGTTCGTGATAATATAGCTGTTTTATAAACCTGTTTCATTGATTCCTTTATAGAGGAATTTTATTTAAGGTATTTAACACAGCAATAACAAGCTTCTGAGAAGTCTTTATATAAACTGTTGTCCTATGATATAAAATTATAAGTTACTGATAACAGTATGAAATTCAATTTCATCCGTTGTAAATAAAACATATCGGATTTTACCTGACTGCTATGTAATTTCATTAATGAATTTCCACATCTGTGAGGATTTATAGGTAAATGGACGTTGGCCACTTTGGTATACACATAACATAGTCCATTTACATAGGTAAATGGACGCCCAGTGGTACGGACTCGGAAAGTCCTGAGGCATATAGTATTAATATCATATTGGTCCTCCTTTTGCATCGATGACAGCCTCCACACGTCTGGGGAGACTTTCCACCAGTTTTTAATAGGTGTCCATAGGAATTGACCTCCAGGCGTCCATCACTGTTGAAGTGAGTACTGGTAGTGAGTATGGTCGATTTGTCTGGCTACGTAATCTGCGTTTTAATTCGTCCCAAAGATGTTCAATGGGATATAGACCGGGCTTTGAGAAGAGCAGTCCAGTTTTTGAACATGCATTTCGTCTAACCATGTCTGCGCAAGTCTCGATGTGTGAATGAAGCAGTTTTCCTGCTGGAATAGAAATGGGCCTTCCCCGAAATATTGCCATAGAGTTGGGAGAACAGCATTGTCCAGAATGTCCACATACAGCTCAGAGTTCATGTTTCCAACCAAAGGAACTAAGGAACCCAAGCCAAACCATGAAAAACACCCCTACACCATGATACTGCCACCACCAAACTTAACAGTCGGCACAATGAAGTCACGTAAGAAGCCCTCGCCGGGCATCCGCCAAACTCAGACGCGTCCATTGGACTGCCTGATTGTAAAGCGAGATTCATCACTCCAAAGAACATTTTCCCCCATGTCCATAGTCTGATGACGGTGAGCTTTACCCCAT
This sequence comes from Dolomedes plantarius, assembly GCA_907164885.2. Taxonomy (NCBI): domain Eukaryota; kingdom Metazoa; phylum Arthropoda; class Arachnida; order Araneae; family Dolomedidae; genus Dolomedes; species Dolomedes plantarius. Next base: position 175,861,336 of record OU015497.1, read on the forward strand.
GGCGATCGACGCTTAGCATTCTGGGGAGTGATGTTCGGCTTGTGAGCGGCTGGACGACCACGGAATCCCAGGTTTTTTAACTCTCGGTAAACAATCCTGCTGCTAGCAATACTTTGGAACTCCTGAGTGATTTCAATAAACGAGGACTTGCGATTTTGTTTCACTACCATTTTCAGAGTTCTACGGCTGCGTTTAGTAATTATTTTCTGCCTGCCACTTCGTTTTTCTGCAGTTTCACTGCCTCGACGTTTCCACTTCACAATCACATCAATCACAGTGGATTTTGGCTTCTGTAGAATGTCCGAAATTTCGCGAACTGATTTCCCACAAACGTGGCATCCCACTATAATGCCACGATCAAAGTCACTAAGCTCCTTTGCCTTACTCATTCTCTCACAAACGAATAATATGACCTGACAAACCACTACCAACAAATTTATAGCTTTCGGTTAAGCAGCAAATTATGTCACCTGCCAGATCCACTTCGTTAGGGGGGTGCCCGGGTACTTTTGGCCAGATATAGTGTGTGTATATATATATATATATATATATATATATATATATATATATATATATATATATATATATATATATATATATATATATATATATATAAATACATACAGTGAAACTTTTCTATCCGGTCAACCCTCTAAACGGCCATATTTGGTTCAGAATCGATGAAAGACTCAGAGACTCAATGTTGTGAAAAAAATTTCTTTTCAACGGCCATATTTTTTTAACCATGACAGGCCGCCATAGAGAAGTTTGACCGACTCTCTCTGTCTCTCTCTCTCTCTCTCTCTCTCTCTCTCTATATATATATATATATATATATATATATATATATATATATTTATTTATTATGTTATTCTAATGGCAGAATATAAGACAACTGTAGACAGAAAAACACAATAGAACAAGAACAAGTAACAAAACTGAACTACAGTAAGTCTATAAATCATTCATCTTGTGCCGAGCTGTCCAGTATTTTTCCCACAAGTGTCCCGAGACCAGTGCAGGGCAGTGAACCAAATGGTTCACATCCATTTCCTCACGAATGTTACACAATTGGCAGAGAAGACTTGAAAGCAGTTTTATTCGGTGTAGATGCCTGGAGAGGCAGTCGTGGCCAGTAGAAAGACGGAAAATGGCAACAGATTTGTCTCTTGGCCATAGCGGAATATTAGTGATTTCCTCGATCCATTTCTTGTCTTTATTTGCCTCCTTTATGTTATTCTAAAAGTTCACTCTAATAGATTTTTTAACTAAACGTTTGGCGGTATAGAAAGGGATTGGTTTATCTGTTATTTGTGCAATTTCGGTTGCCTTTTTGCCAGAGAATCAGCTGCCTCATTTCCCATGAGTCCGCAGTGCGCTGGCACCCATTGCAACGCAACCTCTCTATGGTTTTCAATTAGATCATTAAGAGCCAGACGAATATTTAAAATATCGGCTGACGCCGGTGCCTCAGATGAAGCAATGGTCAGGAGGGCAGCCCTGGAATCTGATAGTATAACAGCCCTTGAAAAATTTTCACTTTGACATTGGAGTTGTGACATCTGAATTGCTCAAATCTCCACATCATAGGCTGTTTTATATTTTCCGACAGGAGTGTAAACAGAGCTTTACGGTCACTTTTGCTGCAGTTGTCTTCTTTTTTGATGTCACAATTGGCTTCATCACCCATCAGTTTCTTTCACTTAGCTTTCCTTTTCGTCCACTATTCTGTTCCACAGAGTATGTCTTTCCGTGCACTGTGTATGCCATCATGACGTCCGGCATCATAGCTCGGTAAACACCCAAAACCATGGGGGATGTTGTAACAGATACTCCAATTAGATGCGTTTCAACAATTTGCCGTCTCTGCATGATCTACAAGGTTTGACATCTTATGCTATTCCCCAAAGAGCCTGATGCCCAAAGTTTTATTACTGCTACATTAGAGTAGAATAATGTATACACTATATTATGGTAAAGGATGTGTTCCTGTCGAAGATATGAGTAATTTAGGTGTAGGTGGTGGCATTGGTAAGCGTCTTTCTGAAGCTATTCCTCAAGATTCTACACATATAATTTATACCGATAGGTATTTTACTGGAATTAAATGTGCAGAATATCTTCTTCAACATATTTTCCCAACTGGAACTGTGAGGAATAATAAAATTGGAATCGCTCAACAGAAATTGAGAAGTGATAAAGAAATCAAGAAAGGTGCGTAGGCTGAATTAGTTCGGGATGATAAAAAAGTGTGTGTGTTGAAATGGAAGGACAATAAAAGTGTCACACTTTTATCAACATTTGTAGGAAGTGAACCAGAATCAAGCTGTCGTAGATGGTCTAAAGAAGAGAAGAAAAAAGTTAGTATACCTCAACCTTCCATAGTTCGTTCCTACAATACTTCTATGGGTGGTAAAGATCTTTGTGATAGGTACTTAGCCTATTATCGATGCACAGTTAGAACAAAATATGGCCAATCCGTGTATTACTCATTTTGTAGATCTAGCAATCTCCAATTGTTGGATTTATTATATACTCTATCATAAAGCAATAAATTGAAACATATATCCCTTTTGAAATACAGAATGCATATTGCATTAGCACTTATAAAATATGAAGGAAACAAAAATGTCGTTGCACGTAGAGGAAGACCTAGGATTCTTTCCTCAAGCTCAGAAGAGGATGATATTCCAAGAAAACAACGCGAAATTATAAATCAACCCTTGAAAGCAATACGTCTTGATAATGTGGGACCTTTTCAAAGTTATATGGACGATAAGAACGCTTCAAAATATCGTTTAGCAGGATACAAATCGAGAACAAGAGTTATGTGTATTAAATGCAAAATATACTTATGTATCCTAAAGAACAATTGCTTTGTGAAATACCACACACAATAAGACATTTTATTTGCTAATGTATAAATGTTTAAAAACACAAAATCCATTGTTTGCGTATTTTAGCAACACGAAATAAGCCATAAACTGTGCATTTGAATATTTTGTCATAATGTAATATGTCAATAATAATTAGTGGTACTTTTTCGTTTGAAATATTAAAGCATTGTACTTAGATAAAAATTCAGATTTTTTTAAAAATTTGATTTTCTTTCTAAACAATTATTAAATACATTCATTATTATACTTAAATTAACTATAATACAATAATATGTATATTTGCACCTGATTTAGATACCATTTATCATTTGAAATATTTAAGTATTTTTACTTTGTTAAAACCTGAGGTACACATAAGTGTACCTAAAATTATTGGCCCCCTAACAGTAAAATTTATGTTTTCTCTATTTTATTATGACTTATGAAGGTAAAACAGAAATTTAGAACTGTTAAATATTTTTTTTCAATATTCTTTTATACTTCAGTAGTGAAGAGGATAAATACCACTAATATTGATATGTGTTTCCATTATTTTCATAACCACTTGTGTATATATATGTAGGTGTGTGTGTGTTAAATCCTTTCATTAACATTGCATTCAAATAATTATGCTTGTATGTACCCTAGAGAGGAACTTGTTAGGAAAAATCTTTTGGTTTTGTCCACAAGTAATAGGGTGCCCTGAGTCCCAGAGTCCGTGAACTACCATTAAATGAAGCTTTATAAAGTATCATCGATTGCTAGAATACCATTTTAAATTCAGCAGATCGATTAGACATAATTATAAACAATGCTGCCTCCAATCAACTTTATATAGAATTTTAAACCCGTTAGAAACTGAGATTAGATATAAATTTCAACTACATGTGCAATAAAAAGCCAAAATCATTTGTTTAGAATTAGAAGGTTAAAAAATTGGCGAAGAATGTTACTGAAAGAAACTGACGCACGACAGTGCGTCAGTTTCTAAGTAAAAAGTTTCTAAGTAAAAAGAGCTTGCTGTAGACTCCAGCGCCAGCATTAATAAGGTCAGTCATCATGGAGCCGTCCGTAAACACATGAAGCCAGTCCTCATCTGGGTACAGATCATGAATAGTCTCCAAAGCTACTGCTTTTAGTTTTAAGTCATTTGTTTCTTTCTTAGAAACCTCACTTAAAAGGTGTGTCCTAACCGTGTACTTTCTTCCTTCATTAGAACATTGTGACTTGATAAGATTTTCCTTCTTCCAGTTCAATCCTAGTTGTTCTCTCATCTCAAAAACTCTCTGAAGGAAACCATTTTGGGTTTTAAGGTTCCGTGTAGATGATGACAAAGGGCTATTCCACAAGGGGAAACAATCTGGTAGTCTTTCAATCTTTTCCCATAAAATATGTGCCCTCTCTTCTATAACTGATTTGATGTTCATATGTTGGGTGGATATCAAAAGTGCATCAATCGGGGTTGTCTTAACAGCTCCCGTTATAAGCCTAAGGGCTTGGTTATGGAATCTTTCAGGGAATCCAAAACCTGTTTACTTGATTGCCTGATTGAAGGTAGTTTCAGTTTGTAGTTTAGCTTGATTTTTAGGGTTTTGGGTCCAGATAACCAAATCATCTGCATACAGTAGACATTTGACATTACTTATCTTCAGCAGGTCAATAATAAGATCGTTTATATAAATGTTGAAGAGCAAACAACTTTTGACGGCACCCTGAGGGAGACCAGTTTTAAGATTCTTGAAATGCGAGACGCAATTTCCGAAGCGCACTCTACAGATATGCTGGCCGAGAAAACTTCTGAACCAATGAAACATACTCGAGTAGATACCAATGCATCTTCTACAAAAGGTTTTCCCTGCGAGCCTTATCGTAGGCAGATTTTAAGTCTACGAAAACAGCTGAGATATCGTGTTTCTTGTCCGGAGCATCCTTTACCGTCTGGCTAAGGAGGGCGACATGTTGGTTAGTTGATCTGAACTGTCTAAATCTTGCTTGTATATATATATATATATATATATATATATATATATTTAATTTTTCAATAAGGCTTAAATATCCTACTGTGACCGATACCTGTCAAAAAAAGTTTCATAAATTTGATTTTTTAGGCATTATTTCCTCAAAATTTTTGCTTTTATTGTTCTTCACCCTCTGCATTAGGCAACTGTACGAGAAATCAACATAATTAAAAAAATAATATAAAGGGATATTTTAAACTATGTTTTAGAGGAGGCAAATCGAAGTAGTACATTAAACATAGTATGTTTCAGTGTGTTATGTGAAATTCAAAGTTCAAAGGATATAATAAGCTTAGAAAACTTTTGAAAAGATTAAAATTTAGCTTAAATATATTTAATTTTTTTTAAATGCAATATAAAATAATAAATGCATCTTAATTATAATATACTTATTTTATAATTCCCACGATATGTATTTATGAAGAAAAATAATTAAGATATTTTTTGACATGAAACATTTTATAAGTGTATTATACTCTCTTCCAAAAATCCTTTAAGTGATGAGGATAAATTTTGTTTCTAGAGCAAAAATTAATTTTGGCCGCTTTAATCTATTTTTTCCCCACTTGTCTATTAGCGAATTCGTTAGACTTCTAAATACTGCTTTCAAAGAATTATTTTTCCGAGTTGTTAATAGATGGCGCCAGGGAATAGCCATTTGAAATGCTCTTTAAATCTGTAAATATTTTACATTTCAACGGCTCTCTCGATGTTTTCTATGTGTTGTTTATGAACGATAAATAGTTTCGAAGATAATATGTTTTAGTCTTTCGCAGCTAATAAAATTGAATATTCTTTTTCTTTTAACTATAGATAAAGGATTTCAAATGCAATTTTTTCCCGCATTATATGTAGTATGTATGGAGATTTTTTTAAACGCCAATATTGATACCATATGTTATACAATGCATTATGAAAATATATAAAGCATATAAACAATGGCATACACGATTTTTTTTTCTGGGGAAGGATAACAATTTGAAAATTTTGCTGCCAACATCAAGTAGTTATACGTAACATTGAGTAAATGTAAGTTTAAATTAATTTTATATGTCATAAACAAAAACAATACATTCTTTTCATTCTCGAATAATGTTATAAGCCTAGTACCAACACAATCTCCTAGATGGCGCTTATTACCCCCTTTCACAACTCGGAGGGAATACTTTCATACGCGAAGAATGAAAATAAGAGTTTTGTCAGTGCCTAATGTTGTTGCATTAAAATGTTCCTGTAATAAAAATGTACATAAAATTTTATTTGGAAAATAAATTTGTATTTTTTTCTAACCTGCTGTTCATGTTATCAAGGTTTTTATTTGTATTGTGAGAAGTTTAGATAGATTGTGCATTAGCACAGATATATGACAGTATTCCCTCAAGCTTTTCAGTCCATGTTGACAAAATGAGGTTACTAGAGGAGGGTATATCTTGTAATTAAAATTCAAAATCATGCTTAAAAAATTGAAAACAACTTTAATAGTATATTGTTTTGCCTTCTGAAGTGATTCGAACAATAAGATTACCAAAATCATCATAGGCATTCATGAAACAAGAAATGAAATTTCGACATAAATATTCTTCTTTAGTTCTTCCTGAAAATACGGCTATTTTGAGATGTAATCTCTTTTAGCAGAGGTGCGATGCAACAGGACGATGTTAAATTTAAGTTCAAATAAATACTAACTGCATTGCTGATTTCATTTATTTATTGTATTTAAGTAACAAAAAGCAGTATAGAATATATTAACCTTTTCCTTACGGGGTGGGACAGCATGTATCCCAAGAATACGGGCCCAAAAATGAATGAATGAATATATATATATATATATATATATATATATATATATGGGCGCGGGGTTGGAGTAAAAGATCCACAACATAAACTAACTAGAAACCATCGTAAATAACAAAAACAATTACATTTATTTAGAAAGAATTGAAAGAAAAACGTAGTCCGTCCACGACGGAATCCAAAGCGGGAGTCTTAATGTTCTCCCCAAACAGAGTAGAGGGGTCGTGATAATGTTCGTGCTAGCGGCGCCCTCTTGCGCCAGACATAATATGCGTTTACAAATAACATTTCATGAAGTTTAAAGTTCATAGTTAAGAGTTCAGTTCTGCTTTCTACAAATCGGCCATCCTAGCTGTCATGCGGCCTCGGATGACATTAAGCAATAGGCACTGACAGTCTCTGAAAAAGAAATAAAATGGAACACACTTACAATACACGGGACCATGCAGGGGGTGCTCTTGTGGTGACATCGGATGGCGGGATAACTCGTCAGTCGTCTGAATCGGGATAGCGGGGATGCCACGGTTTCATGTAGTCGGCAGCGGACGACGTGACGTTGGGACCTTCGTGTTGTCCGACTTTGACGACATCGTACCGGTCATGGGGCTTGACACTGGTCACTTGGTAGAGACCTAGGAATTTCGGTCGTAACTTCATTCCAGTTCCGTACTGCGTGCGCTTGATTGCACACAGTTCTCCTACTTTGTACGTGTACGATCTTTTCCTCTTCTTATTATAGGATTTCCGATTTTCTTCTTGAATTTTAAGAATATTTTGCCTTGCTTCTTCCTTCATTTTATCTCTCTCTTTCATCATCGCGTTAAGGTACTCTTCTTCTAAGACTTCTTTCACTCGTATGTCTGTTATGCCTTTTAGTTTCACGCCTGTCAACAGTTCGAATGGTGTGAATTTAGTACTTCGAGAAGGGGT